>JABFPB010008392.1:0-10186 GCA_022817645.1 Ceratoteleas bidentatus | reverse complement strand
TGCGCAGTAGGCAAAATGACTCCGCGCGGTGTGAATTTTCACTCCGTTAATCTTACACTCACACCGTAACCCTCAAAGTCCGTGAATTTTGTACTGTGTAGCCTTGCGATCATTACTTACTTTCACTGCCTTATTGAAGCGTACCAGAAATTGTGAAGCATCAAAACCTACTGCCACTTTTGATTATCAAAGGATTTTGTGCATTCTTCAAATACAATGTAAATTGAAGCAACTAAATAATGATTTTCAAATTTCGCTCAGTAAATAAGAATGGTTCTTTTGTGGTAACTGATCGAATTTTATAATGTACTAGCTATGATTACCCCGTTTCGCCGGGGAAGAATAAATAGCAGTAATAAGAAAATCCAAAACGCAATCCATACTAATATATAAATGGTAATATAACCTAAACCTTATTAGATAATCAGACCTTAACCGAACAAAATTCGGAACCGTTGCCCCAAAAGAAGATACGGTCAAACCGCAGTCATACCGATCAGACAGCGGTCAGATAACGGTCAGACATATGACAGATGTCGATCAGTTAACGGTGAGATATCGATCTGTTAACGGTCAGATATATCTGTCTGTTAACGGTCAGATATCGATCAGATGACGGTTACAATTAACGGTCAGATATCGATCGGATAACAGTCAGATATCTATCTCAAAATGGTCAGATATCAATCAGATATGATCAGATAAGAATCAGACATCGGTCAGATATTGGTCAGAAATCGGTATAATAACGATCAGAAATCGGTATAGTAACGATCAGAAAACGACCAGACAATGGTTAGATAACGGTAACACAGCGGACAGATATCGGCTCGATAACTGTCAGATATCGCTTAGAAATCGGCAAGATCAGATGTCTATCAGGTTATATGATATCTAACCTGATAGTCATCTAATAAGAATATCATACAGATATCCATGATATCTAACCTGCATCTAAGATATAAGATATTGGTCAGGTATCGGCCAAATGACAGCAAATTTTCGGTCAGATTGCAATTAAATGTCCATCAGATGTCTATCAGAATCAGGTCAAATGTTCCGCACATGGGTCATTCTTAAATAGTTTTAACATTCATTTTGCATAAAGGTTAAGATTGCAAAGTCATATTTATATGATTTTTTTCATAATCTATTAAAGTAGGCCTACATGTTACAAAATAACTGCTGAAATCGGAAAATATTCAATAATTTGCCACATTCGCAAAATAATGTATTTTGTGACACAAGAGTTCGGTAAATTCACTTTTCCGAAAACGCCCAAGATCAGAAAAGTGAATTTTCTGAAAACTCCTAACAGCGGAACAATGCATTTTCCGGTTACGCGCACCATACAAAATTTTAATCGGCATATTTTATTATAGCTAAAATGATTTTAAACATCATGAAAAACCGTTAGAATTAAAAGTATATATTATTTTAACAAAAGAAAACTTATTTTACAATAAGGGGGACTGACATGGAAAATTGACATTTTGACAGAACTTAATGTTTCATGTAAAAAACGTATGACAAATGTACACTCTAAGAAATTTAATTTCTGTGAGAAGAAGACGCTCCTTTCGCGAAAAGTAGTATTTTCATGCTACACGGAAAAAAATTTGGTGCAAGTCTGTAGGAAATAAAGAGTGACAATATCACGTTAGGCTTGGGGTGGCTCGCGTGCCAATATGGTGCAAGCGCTGTCTCAAATGGGACTTCTGGCTTCCACGTTCCGAGCGACAGATCTTCCAATGTTGGGACGAGAGCCGCCCCAAGTTTTGGTACGACTGTTTTGGGGCAACTGTCGTACCAAATTTTTTTCCGTGTACAAGGCCATTGGCTTCCCTCACGAAGAGAAATGTGTTGCCATTTTCGATAGTGAACACAACGCGCGGTTTTCGGTATTCGTTAAACGTCATTAATAGCCAGTGGACCATGCAATAATCAATCGTTTCAGTGACAGATATCGACAGTCACATAAGGTGCGAAATTTGGATCGATAGCTAGCGTTTATCGATACTCTATGCGTGCAGAATATGCTAGCCAACTTCACGTGCATTAATCGGATGGCTACACTGCTGATTTAGGTATAGCTCCGCCTCTTTTTGGCTGAGTTATACCGAAATCGACAGCGAAGCGAAGCTTCATGGCATTAATGCGATTAATGCACATGAAGTTGGATAGCATATTCCACCCTCTATATACCTGTCGTAGCCTATCGATATACGCTAGCTATTGGCCCCCAAATTCGCAGCTTATTCAAAAGCCGAATTTCGTCATTGAATTACCTGCTTTTTTCGGATATGACATATGCAGTTTTCGAATAAGCTTCTATAGCAAAATTCGAAACACATTTCTCTCACTGCTGCATATGTAGAGGATATAAATGTGTTTAAACATATAGATATTTATGAAAACTACCGAAATGTGAAGAAAACTACTTAATTCCACTGATATCTGTATATATGTAACTTGTGATTATACATCATATAGAAAGTTGTACTAAAAATGTTTTCATATGAATGGTATTTCATTGATATATTTCATGTACAATGGATTCAAACACCATTCAATTCGATTTTTTAAATTATCTAACGTGTTTTGTTCCTTATTTAAAAGCAATTGAAACCACACTCTTAAAACAATCTATTTACCATGACAGGAATCCTTTCAAAATAAAATGATTTTTCATTTTATTTTTCGAGTTTAATAATTCGATTAAACTCGAATGATTTTTCATTGAATATTTGAACAAGAAAATTTTTAATATGAATAGAAATCTGTTTATAATGAAAAGAATTTTTTTTATCATGATGTAACCGAAATTGTAATTTCTTAGAATGCAACCCTCTAAAACATAATGTCAAGCGGACCACCAGTACGAATCAAGTGATTTTTGTTCTTAGAGTGAATGGAAATAAAATTCTAACATTTACTATTATTTACAATTGATGTATGGTTAACATATGAACTACTCGTATCCCATATAAAACACTAAGACTTTTACTGAATATTACAACTACAGTAGAAACTTCATAGAATTCTGCCTATGGGACTGTAGGGGTAGGGGATAGGACTCTTCAGATTGCCACCTTCTAAAGACCAATATTCTTCGTTGTCAACTTCAAGAAGGTTGCTGTCATTAACGAGCGTATGGGCCAAATTTGAAAAACTAACCTCAATCTTAAATGTCAAAGCAGAAATGAAGTCGTTAGTGGGGGACTTTGAATTATTGCTAGAGTATACACCCTGATGAAACATCAATTTGACATATTTACAATATATGTATAATATATATATATATAAAATAGATATATATGTATATATCTATTTTATGTACTAAGGTCCATCTAATATACGTTTACTATACATCATGTTCCCGGGGCATATTCACAGATAAGTTCTTGTCGAACTCTTCAGATGAGGACTCTACGTAGTTTCTACTGTATTAAAACTATTTGCTTTGCACCACTATTCAATGCAACAGCATTTCCACTTAAACCAACTAGTTAATTGGATCCCATTGACTTCTATAGGTCTAACAGCAGTGGCTACCCACTTGAACCATTCAGATTCTGAAGACGCACCATTCTCAAATTGTTTTCAATAGAGCTCTTGCATCGGGGGTAAGAGGTTCTAGCGTTAATTTCACTCTTATGTCTTCTACTGTAATTCTGCACGGATCTTTGTTCACTAATCTCCCTGAATGTCCTGAGACTCCATCGACTCTCTGATTCTGTCCGCCTGTCCGCTTTCGTCCTCGAAAAAGTCCCGGTTCTCGTGCCCATCGTACATACCATGAGAGTGCGGATGCTGGGGTGGCGAAGGTGTCGTGTAATGACTGGACGTGGTCGATGTGGGATGAGCCACGGCGTGCGTGAGCGAACTTTCGCAGGCGGCCGAACTTCTGCGGATGGGTTTGTTCAGAGGCGTCGTCACTGCATCAAAATTCAAATCACCGATTAGTCCGCCAATCGTCGAGGCTAGTTCGTTCCGTGTCGTCTTATCCTGGCAAAGACTTGTGCAAAGGGTGCTACTCTACATGTCGGTGCAATGAACAAAAAAAAGGTTCTTTCTGTGTTTGTCTCGTTCTCGTCTGGATAGAACAAGTCCGTCGAAAGGTACACATGAAGTTAAATGTTCGACGGCGTCTAGCTACAGCGGCAACTAATGTCGGGGTGCATGCTTCCGGTCCAGAACGCGGCGTTAACGAAGTGTCGAGAAAGAAGCGGCGCTGGCGTACTCACTTTGCTTGGCGAGATAGTCGTGGCTCGTGAGCGGCTGCAGATGAATCTTGTGCTGTCGCAGGTCCGGGATGCTGCGCTTGAGATGGGTTAGCATGCCTGAACAACCAGGTTTCAGACGGGTTAACCAACCGGGTACCAAACGGCAAACGCAAACGCAAAGCGCGCAAAACGCTCGCTGTTACTTACAAGTTATTTAGGGTTCAGCCGTGAGTGTCGCTCGGGGACCTAAGCTCCGGATGACTAATCAACGATCAAGCTACACTGACGGCTGCGCATGATCAACGGGCAATTCAATGTTCGCTTATTTCATTATTTTGTTTTTTAGGTAGTTCGTTCATTGAGTTGAAATAATAAGAAGTGGATTAAACTTTAAGTCTGGTTTATTTCGAAGCTACTATTTGATTTGCCAAATCCCAAACATTTTGACTATATAGAAGCCGAGATATTAAAATTGCTGAAAATTGATATATGTAGTGATGTTATCCATGTGTTTGAATGAGACTTTAACATCGAATATCTGGATGCGTAGTCGAATTGCTTGAAAATGTTACAAATTAAATTATAATAATCTAAGAACCCAACTTTAAGGTTTCATACAATTCTTATTTTTTGTTTTCTCATTATTCATAAATAATGAACAACTATTGAAATGTTGTTTATCTGAAAAACGATTTCACAGAACTCAATGCGAACAAAAAAAATCAGAATTTACTATGTAAGATGGCAATGTTTATGTTAAATCAAAATCATTAAAATTCCAAAAATTCCACGAATAACCAACAGTTGACAAAAAATATCTCTTTTTATTTGCGAATGCAATTAATAGGAAATTTATTATACCAAGAAACAATCAAACTAATATTATGATGAAATAATAAAACATGATTAAATTAATATGACCATATTTTCACTTGGCACCATAAATATATAATCCTTCATGGTATAACCACCTTAAGGGGACACCGAGGTCAAATTTTGTAGATTCTTTATAACTAAAAAACAGTTTCTGACATGTTGCACTAAATTGGGTACGACTTTAGCAAAAGAAAGTTTATCAAAATTAGGTCAAAACATAACCTATCCTTCAAATGAAGCACAAATAACGCCGAACGTAAAATTGGGTCGGTTGGAAAAATGACTATTTTTGTAACACTGCTTTAAATATTAAGTTAACTTTTGGTTTTAATACAATTTTGAGTGAACATGTTTAAGGTAATTATTAAACACTGCCAAGTGAAAAAAAACGAATTGGTGGAAAATTACCGAAGATAGCATTTTTGCTATGGTCCCCCTTAAACACTTCTGTACTAACAGAGAAAACATTTGTAACGGTGCTTTAATATTTTTCACCTACAATTAAATAAATATCGTAAATTCCTCAAAAATTGTATGACATTTTTTTGAGGAATGACAAGCTAGAAATATTTTAAACAAATTTACGTACAATTTTGTAACGATTCGAAGCTTATGAAAAATAATGACAACATTCCAATAGTTCATTTCAGGAAATAGAACATCCTGAAATATTTACAATTTCAACCTATCAATTGAAAAATCTAAGAGTGTCTTTCAAATTGTCAATTAAAAGAAAAGTATTTAAACTGGCAGCACTTTTTCTTGCAGTATACTGATGTAAGATGCAAGATTTCAACAAAAGAGCAGACGAATGATAGTGCAAGGATAAATTTAGTAAAATGCTGATTGAAAAATACAGCATTTACTAAATTGAACTCTTGACTTGGTTATTTATATAAAATGTAGGAGTAACATGTGATGAGATATACTGCACTGTGAAAAATGTTACATCAGACTTGTTAAAAATTGCACGCGGTTGGGCGAACATTGAATTGGTTTTTGAATCAACAAAATTTTTGCTATAAATGCTTGAATAAATTTGAAACGAACGCGACATTCAGTATAAATAATATGTAGAAAGAGCTACTGGAATAATATGTAAATCCAAGCGAATGAAATTTAAAAGCGACGATTTATCTTTTGTATTGATGGTTGAAGGGGTTGATTGAAAGTAATTTGTAGACGTTTAAATTTCACGTGGCTTGGAACGAACATTGCATGTCGAGTATCTGCCTACTACCTTTCTAATACTTGTAATATTAATTAAGTATTACGGGATAATTATAGCCGTGCAAAGAAACACATTCCTCAAACAAAAAGGAAACATGTAATACAGTCTCTAAAAATAATCAACCCAATTCTAATTTCCTAAATCATGTACCGATGGAATTTGGAAAGAATGACGTCTTAGTCTCGTATGGGTCGATCGTTTTTTTAAGATTACATGTATATGTTGAAAAACGCGTTTTAATATTAGCATTAAACGAATGCGAGCGATTAAGTAACGTAATCTGACTAACTGTAATGAATGCTGATCGAGTGACTTCCATTTGCGTCACGAACGGTGCAATTAATCATTTTAATATTATCTTCACGTGTAAAAGTAATTCATTTACTTTGAATCTTTAAACCTTTCGGTTCAAAGTTCCCTGCAAATTGAATCACGTTTTACCCTCTCGTACCCGAACCATTACTTTCCCAAATCCAACAACGACTTCGCGTAAATTCAGTTTCTCGATAAAATCATTTTGAACGATGGCACGATCACTCGATCAGCGGCAAATTGTGGCCGCAACCGGAGGTTCCCTTTCACCTATCTCTCATCCGATAAAAGGGAACCTTAATTCTCTTATCTACGTATGATTCGTAACAACGAAACATGTCAGTTCGAACGGGGCAACATAGATCCCTGAGCTACACTAGTTCTCAGTTCGCCAAGTCGCGGCTTACCGGTTATTGAATTCAAAGTTGAGCTTCTTTGCTTCGGCTCGTCGAACTCGAGGTTGAGCGGGGTGACGTCTTGACCGGCTTTGTCGGTGTTGAACTCGAGGATTCCGTGGCCGCTGCCTTTGTCGCTGTAAAACGAATGTCGTTGTGTCATTATTTCCATTTATTTTTGACAAGATTTTTGGACACGTTTCTATTTATTTACTATATGTCACATTTTACATAGTTTACTACCTAATATTTGGTTGAACACAGAAGATACACAATTATTGAGAACAAATATTTTGAAAGAAATCGTCGGAGTTAAAATGACGGAAATTTTGTGTTTTTCTTCTTCTTAAAAAAAGAAGAAGAAAAATAAGGATTTTCATTTTCTTCTTCTTTTTTTTAAGAAGAAGAAAATGAAAACACCTTATGATCTGGTGCCATTTTAAAAAAAGGAATGGTAATAAGTTCAACTGAGGATTATCAGCTTATTTATTCATGAAAAACTTCCACTTCGACCAAATAAGTCATCATTTTTATGGAGATCCTGTAGCAAGTCTATTGGTCAAATCGAACCAACAACATATGAGGTACTTTCTATATATGTTTGCCATATACTCGCCATATATATTCATTTTTTGCCTAGATTGATCGTCTACTGTATAACGTTTTTTAGTTTTATCCGTAAATTTATTTAGAGCTACTTATGAAATGGAGTGAACATAAAATAACTCTATTCGGTGTAGTTTTATTTCAATTGTAAAAATTGTAAATATATATCACATTTATGTCACAAACATAACCATTTCCGAGTTATTTTGACTTCTAGTCCAAATAACTCGGAAATAACTCCAAATTGTACAATTTTCAACTCAGAAAAGAATTGGAATATATTACTCGAACGTTACTCAAAGACGTCTAAGTTTACATTGTCATAAGCTGATTTTAAAGTACTATTATACAAAAGAATAAAAAAAAAATTCGGTGCATATTTCCATCATATCAAGTATTTCTAAATTCTTTACTTTCTCTATGTCTAATGTTTCAGAACTGAGTGTTTGAAGTGTAAGATTCCTTTTCACATGTACTTGATTAAACGATTTATGAATGTGATACCGTTGACGGCGATTATTGCATCACGATGTGGAGGCACAAATCCTGGCGAAATGAAAACCGACGCGTCAGAATTGGCGGGGTTAGTGGAAGCGCGAATTCGGGGCGAGTCTCATCGCAATGATTCAAAGGAGTAACGCTCGGGAACAAAAGGCTGTTCTAAACTGCAACGAGCCGTATTTTTTGGAAAACGCGGTTATTAAACGGCGCGCGATGAGATGCTTTCTGTAATGCATCGCTAGGTTCGTTTGGATCAGCGGATTTGCATGATGAATGTTAATTGGAGGCAAGTGTGTGTGTAACTGAATTGTGAGTTCAACGAAAATGTTGGCGGAAAGACTGAAAACTTCAAAGAAACGTTGCCATGCGTTTTCCTCTGTGGAAATGAGGTCGTTTTTTATTTTGCGGAGATAAGAAACGTTGCCGGACAAAGGGCGCAGTCTTGAAAGGCATTCCATGAAGTTTTGCATTCGAATTTCTTGCATAGTTTTCGAAATACTTGCTATGTGAGATGCCACGTTGTTTTTGTGATCGATGTCGAATTTTTGTAATGTGAGAAGGATCAGGGGTATTGAAATTGAAGAACCGGTATTTGTTTTCATTAATGAAACAAGATTTTTCTTATTTGTTAAACATAACAGATGTAGGAAATTTGAACTTGTGGAACGACTTACTACTCTTCCACGTCGTCCTGTAGAGAATCTTGCATAGCAGTAGGAATGAGGGTCGAGCTGGGACCACCGCCGGGCCCGCGACGGTATCTTGGTGGACGGAAAGCGAATCTTCTTGCATCAACCTCGACGTCGGTTGGTGTGCTCACAGGAAACCTTGCTGACATCGGATCGACGCCTTCTTGTTCTTCCTAATAAATGGTTACATTGCGTTAACTCAAATGTGGATCTTTTTACGCGCAATAACATTTCGCGATGAATCATTTCAAAATTCAATATCTGTCGAGAAAAATATAAAAAATGACCCTGCAAATACATCACAGACCAAGTCACGTTGGAAATGAACAATTTATCGCTTTCCTCGAGGCCGAATTCACGAAGCGTAAGCGTGAAGAAAAAAGTGTAAAGCTGGTTTGATTCATGTTTTTGCGACACGGAAAAGTGAAGTTTAAATTCATAAATATTTGAATTAATAAAATAAGTAAATATTTGAATACTTAGTAAGAGAGAGGCTTATACCTTAGGACATGTGAATTAAAATTTAAAAAAATTGGAGGGCTTCAGATTCCAACCCCGCTCCACCGTTCTATGAAATAACAATCGATCAATAGTGTTTAATAATTATTAAGATTTCACAGAATTTTACGGTCGAGTCAATATTTGGTCAATCGACCGATTAATTGACCATGATAATTTTGACCAGGATTCAAACTGCTCAAATAGTCACAAAAAATAGGTATCACAAAATAATTTGGATTCTTATGAATTATATTTGTGATGTTAAAAATGCGACTGTGAGACAAGGAAACTAGATCTACTGACAGGGATGAAGCAGCACTCCAGAACGACTTGTTTGAAATAGAAAAAATAGTCTAAATAATAAAAGTAGTCTAAAAATAATAATAAAGTAAGTCTAAAAATAATAGTATAGAAAAAAGTCATACAAAAATTAAGGAAAAGGTTACGCACATTATAACGATATTTCCCAAGAATCTATTTTTTGGTGGGATCATGAATTGCCGCAAAACTGTACAATCAATTTTGATGCGGATTTGTGTTATTTATAACATACTTTATTTATCTGAGAACCAACAAATATAAAACATTGTCGAAAATATAAATTTTTACCCTTTTTTAAATGGCGGCCATTTGATCATTTTTTGTTTTCACTCAGAAAAAAAAATGTTAATGAAGTACAAAACGGGACTCTAGGCTAGACAACTTTTAACAAATAATTTTATGTATAAAAGCAATACAATTTCCGATATGGAAATTGTACCATACATTACAAAAATCTGAAATAAAAAAGTTCGAAGGTACAAGTTTCTAACTATTTAAAATACATTTTTCACTTGAAGAAGTAAGTTT
>JABFPB010008391.1:0-10181 GCA_022817645.1 Ceratoteleas bidentatus | reverse complement strand
TGTTATTACTTATAAGTCCATACAGACATCAAAAATCATATACAAATACTGTACAGTATGTGAAAAAAACTGTCAAAAACCGCATAGATACAAATAAGACTAGTTCTAATGGAATTTTTCAACTGGGGTGTTTAAAACGTGTGTAGGTTATGTTGCAATTTAGCGAAAATAATCGAAATGCTTGGCATTTAATGGTTTGTAAGTAGTATATTCAAGGTATCTTTCATCATTTTATTGTTATTATATTTTGACAATTTTTTTTACATTTTCATTACAGAATTAGTACAAACTAATCGACATTCAAAATACTTGTATGTGTTTAAAAAATGACTACATTAAACGCGTCTAAGCGTTTGAAAAATGACTCCCAAGTGTTTGAAATTAAAACACTTGCTTTTACAGTATACTAGAGTCGGATACAATTTCAAAGTTCTATCCATATCTTGGCGGTTATTGTATCGTAAATTCCTAATTAAAACGGTTAAGACAAAAACATTAGAATGTATACAAATGCTGTGTGGAAAATGCACATTTAATCGGATACAATTTTATTTCAGAAAAATTAACTGCAAATAAGGATACATTCAAATTGAAATTACACCCATAAATACGTATATCTGCAGAACTGTTATGCTATAATTGAAATTGCGTATACGCACGTTTATGAACTGGATATAGTATAACACATAAGTACGTAGAGAGCATATATTGCCCCAACAATAAACGCTGTAACGGATATAATCGTATGTAGTATTGTTGTTGTTGGGAATATGGACCAATAGAATTTTCATTGCAGATACATTCGTAAACAATTTTGTATCCGTGACTTTTGTAAAACGCATGTAAGCGATAATTTTTTTATCTGTCATTTTTAACAAGGCCGTTGTCTTTTTTTCCCATACCTGCAATATGACTCGGTCAGTAGCTGCGCCCCTTAAAAATAACCTTATCTCTCAAACACGGTTCGGACAGTATAAAAAACGACGCAATGCTCATCACGTTAATAGTTTCAGTTTGAAAGTGCTACGAGCTCGTCACTCACGTGCTGTCGAAAGCCTTAGTTTCTTTGCAAGTAAGTTTTCATAATTTGTCCAATTAAACCCATTGTCTGTATTTCAGCATACTTTTCTATTTCAAAAGGCAAACGATGTGTATGGAAAAAAGAAAATTGAAATATAAAAATAGGTTTTATATTTCAATGCAGAAACTGGTATACAATTTTCTGAAACAAAATTTTATTTTAAATTACTGACAGTTGTGATTCTTGTAACAAAAATTCAGTAAAGATTTTTGTTTATGTTTTGAATTAATTTTCAATTTTTTGATTGGAAATGAAAAACAGTTCTTGGGAAAAATGACTCATGTTATAATATAATCTTAAGTCACTTTATACTTTATATGATCCTCATTAGTTTTAATATATGTTTATCACAGGATTGGCAAAAATGGCTAAAAGCAACGTTGTTATGAGACATTTCTGCATAATGCACTTGTTTTTTTTATGAAAATGTACCATGGATAGATAATGATAAGTCGTTTTGTTTGTAAATACAAATAGTTAAAATTGCTATTACTTCGAAACATTTGTTTAAACTACATACAACATACCGATAGCTCCTATCAAAACGTCGTTATTCAGATTTCACCATAATATTTAAATGAGGAAATCTGAATAGCGACGTTTTTTATTGGAGCTATCGATATATAATATGAAGCAGTAAATCAAGGGAAAAAATTAAAACAAAAAGAAACTAAACCAATTGTCTTCTTACGACTCATAAAAATGGAACAAAAACTGTTTAGTGGTTTACAAAACTAGTAAAATACCAAATATAACGTTACAAAAACGAACGAACAAACGATAATATAGACTGTAGAGTAATCGACTATCGCCGACAGCATCACAACCAAAAGAATATATACCTAGCCCTCACATTTGTGTGCCTGGCACAGGCATAATTTATTATTAATCGTAATAGAACGATTCACGTATCTTAGAATGCCTACACCAGGCATACTCATCCCTGGAGTAAACATATGTAGGGTTAATGTACAGATATTTTCCTCTTGCACTCTGGCATACCAGTATCAATGGCTGCGCCAAGATATTTTTTTGAGTGCAGTTTCGTAGAGAAAGCTACAATTAATTGACCGTAAATAAGAAACTTATCCGACTTTTGCTTAGTTCTTTATAAATTTTATTTGAAATTATACCGATTCAATCTTAATATATAATTCTTAAGCATAATTAAGAATGTATGCTTAATTAATTCAATTGAGCATAAAGAAACACTAAATTTGATACATTTTAAACAAGTTTACGGCTCAATGCTTCGGTTAAATGTAGAAAATAAAGCCCGCGAAATTTATTAGTCGAGTAAAAATTCCTAAACGTGAAGTAGTGGAGATATAAATTTAAAATATGGCAGAAATTACCCAACTTTTCAACAAAATTTACTGAATTTCCAGTATATTTAACCGAACTTTCAGTTAAATTTGCCAAATGGCTGCGTAAAATTAACTATATATTAAACAATTTCTATAATTGATTTACTTTACTGATTTGTACACCATATGCTAAACAGTTTAGAACAAACTGCTAGAATACTTTTCTGCGCGTATGGCTTAAGAAGTATCTTTAAAGACGATTGAAGCGCCACTATAACCAAAGCTTTAGGCCATAAACATTGTTTAAAATGTTTCTCTAAAAAAATTATACATTAAAATTGAATGAAGATAAATGCAATAGCAGTGACAATATTATTTTAGAAGATCGAAGAAAAACTTCGCTTTCTCATTACCATTACTTACAGTTTTCTCTACGAAACTGGCGCTGCCGGCGACCGTCGCGTAATCTACAGAGGCGCTTCAGTCGTTCTCTAAAAATACTTCTTCAACCTCCATTAGCCTTCGTTTGCCTACTATAAAAACAAGTGCCATCACCTCTGTCTTCCATTCGCTTTTGAGACTCCGCCCCAACCCTTACACGAAACTAAGCCAATAGTCTTCTTGCAGAACTTCCTGGAGAACTTCTTCATTAAAAATGGAGCAAAAACGCGTCTACCGTCTCGTTTTGACCGGCGGTCCCTGCGGCGGCAAAACCACCGGGCAGAGTCGTCTCTGCACCTTCTTCGAGAACCTCGGCTGGAACGTGTTCCGAGTTCCCGAGACCGCGACCGTGCTCCTCAGCGGGGGCATCAAGTTCCACGACCTCTCCCCCGAGGCGCGGCTCCAGTTCCAGGGCAACCTGCTCAAGACAATGGTCCAGCTGGAGAACACCTACTTCGAGCTTGCCGCGAATTGGCCCCGCGACACCCTCATCATCTGCGACCGCGGCGCCATGGACGCCTCGGCATTCATCTCCCCGGAACAGTGGCAGCACATCCTGGACAGCAACTGCTGGAACAACGTGGAGCTGCGCGACAATCGTTACCACCACGTCATCCACATGGTGTCGGCGGCCCACGGCGCCGAGGAGTTCTACTCGCTGGAGGAGCACGTATGTCGGTCGGAAGGAGTCAACCTGGCGCGCACCCTGGACTCCAAGGCGGCGGCAGCCTGGGTCGGGCACCCGTACTACGATGTCATCGACAACTCGACGGACTTCGAGTCGAAGATTCACAGGATGATCGAGTGCGTTTGTCGTCACCTGGGGGTGGACCCGGGTGACCGGCTAAGGAGCAGTAGCAGAAAGGTAGGGATTGTAGATGTTTATAAAAAATATGTTTTTCGAGGTTCTTTAAACTTGATTTATAGGACGGGATAGGACAAAATTCTTCATCATCAAATACCCGATTGTAGTTGCATTCACCTAACTCGTGCTTTTATAAAAACAAATTTGTTTATCTAAAAACCTGCATTTTTATAATAAGAGATAGTACTGCCTTACCTTAATACTAAAAAATGAAAATCATTCTTCCAGGTGAAACTGCTTGTGGGGGCGCCACTGCCGTCAGACGACGCTTTCCCCTCTTATGAGGACTGTGAGGTCGTTCACCACTATCTCCAGAGCAGCAGCCTCAGCACTCAGGTCCGACTCCGAAAGAGGTGTCAGGGAGGTCAGAGTACCTACACCCAGACCATCCGCAGACCCAAGAAGTGCGGTCAGGTCATTGAGGTGAAATCCCAACTCACGCACAGGGATTACCTGAACATGTTGGAGCAGAAGGACGACAGTCACTTTGCAATATTCAAAACCAGGAGGTGCTTCCTGGTAAACAATCAGTATTTCCAGCTGAATATCTACAAAAACCCAGGGCACCAGAGGTGCGAGGGTCTGATTTTCCTGGAAACTTATACGGAGCTGAGGGGGGAGAAGCTGAAGAGGATTTTGCCGGATTTTTTGATGATAGAAAGAGATGTGACGGGAGACCCGGATTACAGCATGTTTAATTTGAGTCTGAGGGAGGAGTGGGGGGAAACAGATAGGTATAGCACGGTGACGAGATATAATTCTAATGGTCATGCGGAGATGTAATGGAGTTTAATGGCCGAAGTTTATGTAAACGTTTTTTTTTTCCTCAATTTTTATGTAAAAATTGGGGTCAATTGTATATAAAAATTTCGGTAACTTTATCTCGATTGATTTTGGCTGTGTATTAGGTTTAAGTTAAAAATAAAAAAATAAAAAACAAATTTTGTCACTCATTTTTCTCCTCTGATCAAATTATCATTAGATAACTATTAAAAAAGTTTGAAAAAAAAATTAGTGTTAAACCACACAAAATTGTCAATCGTTACTTTAAATTGTGAGTTAAGATTTTTAGGAATTATGCTAAGCAATTACTTTTCAAAAATTATAAAAGTATTTTTTCATATTAAATCAATTCATATTATATGTTATATATAAAAAATGTCCAATCATTAAAAAAGTTTCTACTTAGTATAAGCAATTTCTTAAAAGCTATTTTTCATTATGTATTATAGTATATTTCTTAACATGGGCGCAAGCGCCCTTGTTATGAAATATACTATTTCATAACAACGGCACTTGCGACCGTGTTATAAACGATATTTAATACGGTGATATTCGTTTGCGCCGATTTTCTGATAAAATGACCTTATCAGTATATCATTTGCGCCGGTTTTATGTAATAAAAATTAATTTATTTCGTCTTTCAAATTCAAAATGTACATATTACATTCGATTTTTAAGGCCGAGTTTCAAACGTGATTACCGACATTACAGATTTTTAAAATTACGAATAAATTTCTACGTGGATCTCTATTTAACGTAGCGCGAATCTCACTTTTTTTTACATAGGTACCGCATATCACAATTGTAATCTATAATTAATTGCAAAACATTAACGATTCCGCGTTTTCGAGGTGGGAAAATAACGCGGAATCATTAATTGTCTAAACCCTTTGTTTACAGATGTTGGATTATAACTAGACATATTCTTCCATAAACACAGAATCGCGCTATGGCCAGATAATTGCAAAATATTAAGTAATCATTTTTTTTATAAACAAAGTGCCTAACTCGTTGCAGCAGTCTTTAGACATCACCTTAAGAATCGTCCGAATTTTGCCGCAAATACCAGAATCGGTGTCATGATATTTACTATTGACAGTTTTGAATTAGCCGAAGATGTGTTTATCTTCATTTCATATCAGAATTCGTTAGTCTTCGGTATGAAAAATTGGATTTTTTGAAAATTGTGAGGGAAAGAGTGACTGATTAACAATTATAATTATCGCAACTTTAGTGTTTATAAGTATCGCAAAGTTAGTGACGGAAAAGCTCGTCATTGCGAATATTTGTAAACGCAAGACCGCAGAGGACTTTGTCGTGCGGCCAAGTAAGATTATTCGTATTCCCTTGATGTCCAGCGCCAATGTACACATGGAACACAGTGACGACCACAGAATGTGGTTCTGCCAACCATACTTTAAAATAATCGTTATTAAAATATTGTAAAAATAAAATGTGTTATTTACTGTTGTCAGTGAGTATTCTTTGAAACTAGAGTTTTTACTTTGTCCGAAGTGCGAAAATTGTATTCGTAAACTGGACTTTTCACTTATCGTGCCTTATAGCGCCTAATCCTCATGAAACTATAATTTATTATAAATTAGTACCTACTGATGACCTAAATGATACCACTTATTTATTTTGTAAATTTTGTATGAAAATGTTCTAATGTTTGTATTTACTTATAAATTATTCCAATAAAGGCTGATTTTATCTCTTCATAAACATCGTTACTTTTCATAATTGATTAATTGCAATCTATTACACCGAGCCTACTGAAAGTAGGAATATATTAGCCATACAAGAAACATATATTCCCATACATTTTTTATAATTTTATAATAAAAATATCTTCCTGATATATTCCCAATTTTTGCAATATATTGCAAATATATTTCTAATTGCTGAAATATTTTGGGAATGTATTGGAAATATATCGGGAATATATCCACTGAAAGAAATCTGCAACTGTTGTAGCATGAATCGTTCTGTGACAGCTCGTTATTATACATAACAACAACAGTATAACAGTTGATCTATTGTAGTATGCAATCATGATATTGCAGTTAAAATGTTCCACCAACAATGAATAACAATGAATTTTATACTGTGACAGTAAGGATTTCTTGCTACCACAGTTGGTGGAGTGGCTGTTAGAGCATGACACTGCGGCGAATATAGTCTACACTTCTTAGTCTTTGCGAATGGAGGGTTTACTTGCTACAATAGTATATTTTCTTACTACAGCAGCTACAGAAATTATTTACTATAAGCGCACGTAAAAGATGTGTACTATCAGAGTAACAGATTTCTATCCGTATCAAATATCAAATGAGATCTCAAGTGATTTCCCTTATGATAACTCATATGAGATCTCATACGATTTCTCATTTGGGATCTCAGATGATTTCTCATATGAGAAATGACATCAATTTCACATATGAGAAATCATCTAAGGCTTTTTCATAGGGTACTCTTGTTCTATTGTTAAAACAAGTGTTAAGACCTTTAGAGATTTATTTGAATCATACCCAAATTTTATTTTCCTATTTCTCCATTTTTTAGATCCAACCAAAGTTGGAAGAATGGGTGACAAAGGTCCAATCGAACTGGTCGCCTATCGCCCAGACCATCACGAAACCCTGGCTGCGAGATGGCCTTAAACAGCGGTGCATCACTCGGGACCTCAAATGGGGTATCCCAGTACCTCTCGACGGATTCCGAGACAAGGTCTTTTACGTCTGGTTCGACGCACCCCTCGGCTACGTCAGTATTACCAAAAAGTACCACAAGGAGTACCAAAAGTGGTGGACCAAGAGCGACGACTACGACGTCGACCTGTACCAATTTATGGCAAAAGACAATGTACCATTCCATGCAATCATGTTCCCTGCGACATTACTGGCTGCTGATCTGGGGATGATTATGGTCAAACATATAATGGCCATTGGTACTGATATTTACTTTTTTTTCATTAATTGTCTCATAATTGTCTCCAATTATAAAGAGTTTCTTGATTTCTATTCGATAAATTAAAATTGCATTTGATTAGCCATTTTATTTTATTATTTCTATTTGTATTTATTTGAATTCATTTTTATTTTTTTATTTTTGTCTATCCACTTTATCTCAAAAATAATTTCAATTAAAATTAAATTAAAAATAATATACTCATTTGATTATTAATCATATTCATTTCTATATCAACAGTAAACCAATTCGATTCCTTCCAGAGTATCTCAACTACGAAGACACCAAATTCTCCAAATCCAGAGGAATCGGTGTCTTCGGAGACGACGCACAAAAATCTGACATCGACGTCGATGTTTATCGATTCTACCTTGCGTATATCCGCCCAGAAACCCAAGACTCGAATTTCAATTGGGAGGATTTGGCAACGAAAAATAACAGCGAACTCCTTAACAATTTGGGCAACTTTGTCAACAGGTGTAGAATCCCTCTTTTCACTGGTACCATCTACGAAAAACATTTTTTACTGGAATATTAATGATTTGGGATACTTGATTGTGTGTAGGGCATTGATGTTCTGCAGCAAAAACTTCGACTCGAAGATTCCTCAACTCCATTTGCAAGAAGATGATTTGACGTTGATTGCCCTGGTTCAGAGAGAGCTAACGAGTTACATCAATTTGATGGAACAAGTTCGGATGCGCGATGCCCTAAAACATGTGCTTTCCATCTCGAAACATGGAAACCAATACATGCAGGCACAACAGCCTTGGGTGAAAATTAAGGGAACCGACGAAGACAAGTAAATTATCAATTTAGTATTTTCATTTTTTAACTTTAACCGAATGAATTGATTAACTGAATTGATCAATTATTGAATTAATTGCTTGAACTGACAATTGTATTACATTTATTATTTTTGAAAATCCCAAATTTCGTGTTTCATTCTAAATTTTTTTTTCTTTTTAGGAAAAAGGCAGGAACCGTCGTAGGCTTATGTTCCAACATCGCCTGTCTTCTTTCGCTGCTGATTGGTCCTTATATGCCAAAGAGTGCTTTGGAACTGAGACGACAATTGGGTCTCGACAGAGACCGGAAGTTGAGTTACGGACATATTCCCACAGTGTTCTCATGCTTACTCCCAGCTGGCCATGTGATCAGGGAACCGAAACCACTTTTCAAAAAGATAGAGGACGCCACTGTGGTGGATCTTAGAAACCGATTCGCTGGCAAACAGGGTTCGCAGGAACCCGAACAAAAGCCCAAAAAAGAAACTGGAAAAAATAAAGAAACTGCCGAGAAGGCTCCGGAAATGAACGGGGGAAGTGCCACAGATGTCGCTGCTATGGAGGATATGATTGCTAAACAAGTATGAACATTTTTTATTACCATTCTTATTGGCAGAGTAAATTGTATAGAAATGATTTCTTCCAGATTTACCTTTGAAAATTACCTTTTTTTGTAATAATTTTTTTTATACAAAAATGATCATGAATCATTAAAATTGAAAAATTGTCAATTTTATGATAAAATATAATGACAAAATAGTTGAAAAATCATTCAAATTAAGAAAATTGTGTAATACTTTCAGGGCGATCGCGTAAGAACTTTAAAAGCGACTGGAGACGAAAGCAAATGGAAACCGGAAGTAACTATTCTGTTGCAGCTAAAGCAGAAATTGGCGGAATTGACCGGGGTTCCTTTGCCGAAAAAGGGCGGCTCGAAAAAGAAGAAATAGAGTAGATTTAAGCGACAAAAGAACTTCAATGAATTGTGAATTGCGCGCAACTTTTTATAATTAACGTTGGGTCGAACTACAAATGTGTACATAGCGATTCGACTGAATGAAATTTAGTTCTAAGACGAAAAGAACTGAAGACAGTAACCTTAAGTTTCATTTGCGTGGACGGTTCAGTCAAGCTTTGTAGATTTTTTATTTCGGAAGTTTGACTGAATTTTCGGTAGAATTCAGACAGAAGGTTGAAATATAATTCAATAGCATTCTTTTTACGAACTTTTTTATGTGCCTATATTTTGGAAATTTTTTTAAACGAACCTCATTCCAATTGCAACTATTGTTGTGTGGTGTTTCTTTGAGCATCGTTTGTATGTTGAAATGGCCGACCAGTCTCATAATCTACAAATGATGCGTGCGATAATAAGACGCGACAAGTGTCCAGGCGCGAGGAGTGGCGGCAAAATGAGCAGTGGACAAGAAGATCAAGGCTAAAACGACGAGGTTCGACTGTAGTAAACTGTGACGTCACTTTAAAATAACTTCTTAACAACTTTCATTAATTTTATAGGTGGAAATAACATACATTGCCCGTGTTTGAAGTTCCCAAGAATTCCTAAGAAATCGGTCACAATTCCTAAGATTTCATATGAATTTTTTTTAGGTATTCTTAGGAAATCTTAGGAATTGTGACCGATTTCTTAGGAATTCTTGGGGACTCGAAACACGGGTGCCAAATTTTTCTAAAATGATCGCAAAAGTTGAATAAATATGTGGCTGAAAGAATCAAGTCTTTATCATTTACCATTTTCGAGAAAAATATCACAAAAAAATAGTAGAGTTAAATTATTGGAATTGTATATAGCGACACAAAAACGCGTAACACTTAAGGTGATGTCGAACAGACTAAGCAATTCTGAATAGGCCATTCTGCATCAAACGTGGTTTTTTTTACAATAACTCATAAACTGAATAATAGTTTTGAAAATCGTGAAATCA
>JABFPB010008390.1:0-10187 GCA_022817645.1 Ceratoteleas bidentatus | reverse complement strand
GACAAATTGCAACCCCACAGAATTTTCTTAGACTTTGAAAGACATTTATCGATTGGTCGGACCGACTGGTAGCAACACTGCGACATAACTTCCTAAATTGCTGCGATCTGCAAACTGGAATTAAAATCTGTGAAATTACACCAACACGTGTAAAATTACACCATTAGCTGATGTGATTTTACACCACTAGTGGTGTAAAAGTTGTGTATTTTTACACGGTTTTTTCTCAGTGTACATCAAACAAAATGAAGCTAAAGCTGGCAGACTATTCCCAGCAGACTATTCGAAAACAGCGGTTCTCAAGTGAAATGAAAAACCAATTTTTTTTATTTCGATTGATAACCGCGGCTTTTCGAATAGTCTAATGGGGAATAGTCTGTCATCTTCACCTTCATTCAAACAAAAATCATGCGTGGCAGACTTATTTTGTGAGAAAACTTATTTCATAGAGAATCACGCAGAAAAAAATTCAGCGAAGCAACATTTCACCGGACTGATATGCAACGGAACGTTCAAATAAGTACCCGACTCTGAGGCTTTCAAAAAATAAATTTTTCTTCTTGCATTTTCGGTATCGTTACTGCCTACAATATTGTGGCAAACAGCCACTTTGATTTAAGAAGTGTTTATGAAGATACATCAGAAAATAAGGGTGCGGGTCAGGGCAGCCAAAAAGGCCAATATGATATAATACAAAGTATAACAAAAAGTATCACTGCGTATGCTTAATTGCAGTAGAAATGATACCGTAGGCCGTTTTCTACACTCTTAAAAATTTCCTATTGTCACAGCAAGAATCCTTCTGCGAAAGAAGAAAAATCAGTTCTTTCACATTATGACCTTAGCTGAAAGGATTTCATGCTATAACAACAAGAAAATCTCTTTGAATCCTGAGAATATTCTCAAGACATTCTCGGAACATTCTCGGGATGTTCTCGAAACATTTAAAACGGATAGAATTTAAGAAAAACTCTATTGAAAAGAATTAAATCACTAATCGAAACACATTTCTTATTCATACAGCAAGTTTATCGCGGTAAAATTAATGTTTTTGTGATTGCGATTAACCTGTCAAAACTGCCACTCTTCCATTTGAATCGAATTATCGATTCAAAAACTGCTTGATTCGACTGTTTCGAATCAAGCAGTTTTTTACAGATTAA
Organism: Ceratoteleas bidentatus; assembly: GCA_022817645.1. Lineage (NCBI taxonomy): Eukaryota > Metazoa > Arthropoda > Insecta > Hymenoptera > Scelionidae > Ceratoteleas > Ceratoteleas bidentatus. Next base: position 9,024 of record JABFPB010008390.1, on the reverse strand, counting down.
TTATAATTACAAAACTATTAATTTTGTCAAGAAAAGCCTGAACTATGAATAAGAAAAGTGCTTAAATTTGTCGCCTGGATTTTTTCAGTACAATTCCACAGATTTTCCTATAAATTATATGTATGGGGTACCGAGAATGCCCCAGGAGTGTCCCGTGAATGACCCGAGAATGTCCCGAGAATGTTCTCGGGACTCATCCGCGCGGGAGCTCACTGCGCATGCGCACGCTTTCGTTTTCTTTCGCAAACAGATATCTTGATGCCACAGAAGATTTCCGTCCTAAAATGACAAAATTATTGTCAGAGAGTGACATTCATATTCTGACAAACAGGAACCCTTACGAACAGTCAATCTTGCTGTCATAAAAAGAAGATTTTTAAGAGAGTAAAAAACGAAGGGCAGCGGAATAATGTAAAGGTTAGTAATTATTTACTTGATCTCATGATACAAGAAAAATAGCTCAAAACTTGAAACGCGTTTTTCTCGAAATCCCTTTTTTCCTGGTAGTACCGAAATCTCGACAGCTGCACAACTAATTTACTCGATGTTTGATATTTTTTACTCGCTTTTTGTTTAATATTTTACAATATTTAATAATCCAAAAAATTAATATTCCACAAACTGAAAAAAGAGCCAAAAAAATATAAATATTGTTCTACAATTTGCAAAAAGCTCAGTTTGATTATTTCATTTCAAGTAACAGAAAAAATTCTTAAAATTAGTTTAAAAAGTTTACACTCAAGGTGAGGTCCCTCCTTAACGCAAGACTACGACATTTTTAGGTTACAATGCTAGGAAATGGATTTTCTGGTAATCTTCATTCGAAACTTTTACACGGGTAAATTATTGTTACTAAAAATTTCCTGTTATCTGAAATTAAAATTGAGGCGCTATCATTGAACAATTACGTAAAAGTCATCCGGTCTGTCGTTACCGACCCTCCGAATCGTAGCCTTTCCAACACAATGTTTCTGATGCGAAACCAAACCTTGCGTGCAAATTTACCACCACGCCAGCAACATTGTAGAACTGGAACATTTTTTATGGAAGCGGGGGCCTCAATACCAACTGTTACATATTACGTAAGAAGCCTTATGTCCTCTTGGAACAGATTTTTGCCGACAACGGCAGTCTTCTGTTCTGCGACTTTCTCCGGAAGAGAGTAAATACCCCTTGAGTTCTTCTTCGCTTGTCGTACGCATAGCGTACGTTTCGCGTAAAGTACATAGACGGAGGAGGCACATTAATTTGCTCAGCCACGCACAAGCATACGTGCGCCATCGATAACCAGCTCGTCCTGCGTTCTCTTTGCAATTTGCTCCCGTCGCAGATTGCACCTGTATGGTCTATTACCATGCAAGTTCGTCTGCGCGGGGTAACCCAACCTCAAACCTTATACACCTCATCCTTCTTGTGATGGAAGCGTCCCTATTATAAGTTGCGATCAAACTTTACTTATATACTCGCGACTACTCTCCGCATGCGCCTGCAATGCTGCCTTCTCATCCCTCAACCCTTTCTCATTATACTTACGTTCAACGAACACACGAAGCTTTGTATTCACACAAGACATGTATAAGCAGATTCTATCGCACTAGGAGTTTGAAGAAAGTTACGAAGTCTGCAATTTCGATATACCTTCATAACCATTAATTTTCTGCACGTACTGACAGCAGTTTTATTATTTAAATTAGAGTAGTTTGTGATGGATGTCAGGAAAGATGATACGTGCGACATATTGCTTTACTTCGGCTTTGCAGAAAAACATTCTTGGTAGGAGCTTTGATAGAGGCAAGGGGAAGTTTGCCAAGCTCGACGCAATAAATTAAGATATGAGTTTGGTAGAAATTAACATGGTTTTATGAATGTGTTTCAAAATGTGGTTGCAACAAAATTTTTTATATTTTATTGAGGCACAAGTGTATCACTATTTCGTAATTACGGAGCAATTTCAATATTATAAACGTCAAAAATGGAAAGCTTTATCAGCTGTCTATAACGTTATTATGTCAAGATAATAGAGGGAGAAATAGTTTCTTAATAGAGATTGTAATTGTTCAGTTCTAAAGTAATTTCCATATTTATAACGAAAATGACAAGAACCTCAATGCCGTAATCTCGCACAGTGCATTGCCACATAGCATCTTAGTTGGTCATTACAGCAAGTATAGATAATTAAACGGTATAACTTCTAATAAGTGAAGTAATCATTTTAGCTCTTACTCGAAATACTCGAGAAGCAGAAAATAATGTTATATATCGTTCAGATCTTATATCGGATATCATACAAAATAAAGATTAGAGGTAAAAATGTCCATCAATGTACAGTAGAAATATAAACATTTCATTAATTTATGATGAACAAAATTTCATAAATTATATCGCATTTAATATTAAGGAACTGTATAAAATGTATAGAAAGATTAGACCTACCATCATCATCCCATGAAATCGGAAGTTTAATAAACGTTTGGTGAATACTTTAGTTAATTTTTTATATCGATTATTCGGAAGATACAATCTTTTCTGTTCAAATTGGTACTGATAAAATCACGCCGTTTAAAATATTGAATCATTACAATTTAAATTTGTGAACATTTCATACACGTTTCTGTAGAAACATGTATGCAGAAATAAGACTTTTCTGTTCAGAAAGGCCCATAATAATTCATTTAACTGACAAATATCCGATTATAGGATGATGTTTGACGTTTGTCGAAATGTTGTCTAAATTGTACAAACGATCGATTATTTTTGAGAATAATTATAAAATCAATTCAAAATTACTGAATTGCTGAAAAGCCGAGATGGCTATGGTAGGCATCTAGTGGCATATTCGTAAATTATTCACAACAATTATTGTTGTTGATTTTTTTAGAACATTCTAAAACTGTAAGAAAATACATCACTGTTAAAAATTTCAGAAGATAATTGATTATACACAGTTGTTGAATCAAAAAAGGAGACTCTTCGCTCAGAAAAATATCCTTTTGAATTAAAAGGATTCGCACCCAAAAAGAGAAATCGTTTTCATCTAAGGGTTCCTTTTAACAGAAAAGGAATCCCCTTTACATAGAAAATGAACTCGTTTCAGGACAAACGGATATTCTTTGTGGGCACGAATCCTTTTCATGAAAAAAGGATATATTTCTGAGTATTGTTTTGTAGTGCAGTGCTATTTGGATAAGAGTGGAATCAGTTTGATCGCGATGGTGACACTGTCACAACTTAAATGGTTCTGGTAGGCATCTGAAATAATGAATTTCCAATTACGGTGACAGGTATTGAGGTTAGGGCATGACATCGCGTGGGAACAAACAAATTCACATATTATTTATTGAAATCGGAATGTTTTTGGTATTTTAAATGATTACTTATTAAATCACTTCCCAATGTTGGCACAGAATTGCCAATCGTCGGTTGGTATGAAACGCGGTAATCACCTGGCCCAATCTGGAAAGCCAATGGTTGGAAAACGAAACTGGGTCAACTTGGACCAATCATGTACCGCCCTCTCGCCAACTGTAAGTAGTCAGACGAATGAAATGATTTTTTCCCATACGAGCCCGAAAACGTCAAATTTCCAACCTCGAAATCAGGACGCAAGTTGACATTTGCTGGCGAAGTTTTCCGGGAGCCAAACGGCTCTTTGCCTCCCGGCTATAAACTTTCGTCCCTCATTTCTCGGTTAGAAATGAGACGTTTTTCGGTGAACGCATGAGAAAAAAATATCGCGACTTGGGAGGAAAGCTGATAAACTACGACGAGTGTTTTTCAGCCCGAGACAAAGACGAGGTATTATTACTAAATATTTTAATATATTTACTAAATAATTAAAAATATTTTCAATACATTTTTTAATGTATAGAATTTTCAAGATATTGTGTACATATTTATAAGTATTTAAAAATGGGTAATATTTTCTAGATGTTGAATATGTGACAATAGCTAAAAAAATTGCTCGTAAATGTAAATACATTTCATGTGCATACACCTATATGATTCACCTGTATTATGAAAGTTACGTAAAATAAAAAATTACAGTTTATTCCGTAAACCAACATTATTTTGAAATATGTTTCAAACATTCCCTCCGTCCAGAAGAATTTTATAGTTATTAGTTGATATTTTTCGTGATGCATGTTCTGTATGTGTGCATGTTCTGAAAATATGCGAATAAATAGTAAGTCGTAATGTTGCATACATGTTTCGTCTGAATGTGTTATTCGTTGTTGAAAGTGTATTCGTATCCTTTTATAAATAAGGTTCCACATAAACTAAACCTGTATATGACAAATAATAGTAATCTATGAAATCATTTATACATTACATACACACAACAGATACTTGCAAAACAGGTCTTGTAAAAAAACCTATTACTTATATTCTTTACAATGCACAACATATAATCTCTACAACATTTTATTTCAACGATCTATTATGTAAATGTAATGTCTTCGTCGTTTCTTTTGATCCGATCGAACTTAGCTCGAGCGAAAATTAATTCCTTGTAGTGACCATTGGTCAAAACTGCACGACACGGGTTCGAAAGTGGACAGAGGGGTGCCAATGGCTTCGGGCACTGTTTCTACTCTAATAGAAAGGTACATAGAATGTCTCTATACATTTACTATTGCGCCTGTTCATATATGAGGGTACACGGCGATACGTACTAGATACGCGATACGTGCAAGCATGTGCGCGGCATACGTTCTCTCACCACTCGCTTTTGTCGGTGGGATCTTATGTGGCTTAATGAGACGGTGAATAATTGCTTATTAATGATCAACTGACCGCATGCGAGACATTGTTATGTTCACAGTGGTCAAATGATTCCGTACAAAGAAAGCAGTGCTGGCCATTAGTCGATATAAAAACGTTATTCATTTCATTCATACTTTGGAAATATGGCACATGTTAACACTAATTAATAATTAAAGTGGATTAGAAGTAATGGAGCGGAATTTTGCAAATGAAATGTGTACAATCAATCCTAAAATTAACTTTAAAAATGAATACAATTTTATTGTTTAATTAGGTACACATAAGATTAATTTAGAATCCAATAGATTTTCTGATTCTGCTGTTTATCTCGTGTATAAGAATAGCAGGCCCGCTAAAAATATTTCATGCTGTGACATCCAATACTGGTTACTTTTCATACCTTTAAACCGGATCGCATTTCAAGATATATGAAACATGAATAGAAAAAGGACATTTATCTGTATATACAAAATCGACAATAGGAAAAAATGCGTCTTCTTTGATCAATATATGTACTCCAGCAGTGGTAAAGACATTTGAATGAAAAGGTAAATTTTCGCTGGCTTAAATTTGTAGGACATTGCGCGAGCATCTGCCGCCTAGTTGCTCGGACATTGTCCTGTCCGGAAATATTTTAAAACTGGTCCAACTGGACGATACGACCACGCGGGCGGACCCTTTTTCTGATGCCATCAAAAACAAAACTGGTTGTTGCATTTATACGCGTACCGGTTTGTCGTGCTTTTTGAAAAGTAGTATCTAACTTCGTTTCCTGCATGGAAATTTTCATGTGCTACGTGTTACCCGTAACTGATGGCATACAATACAGCAAATATTTTTATATTGACGAATAAGTTTTATAATTGTGTAAAAGAAAGTAAAACGGTAAAATAATAACATATAATAATAAAATGGTACGATATAAAACAAAACAGATTTTGCAAATAAAATTTAATGTCAAAGAAAAAACTTCCCTAACAGAACAGCGATGTGAAATCGACATTGACGTCGATAGCGACTCGCCGAAACATTGAATCGACGTCGATAGCGACTCGCCGAAACATTGAATCGACGTCGATAGCGACTCGCAGAAACATTGAATCGACATCGAATCAACGTCTCAATGTCCCTTCAGTCGACATTGAATCGACGTCGATGCCATCGATGTTGATTCAATATCTCATTCGACATTGAATCGACGTTGATTCAACGTTGATATCGACATTGAATCGACGTTGATTCAACGTTAATATCGGCATTGAATCGACGTTGATGCAACGTTAATATCGACATTGAATCGACGTCGAATTGATGTTGACATCGACATTGAATCAACGTCGATGCCATCGACGTTGATTCAATGTCTACTGAAGGGACATTCAGACGTTGATTCGACGTTGATTCAATATTTCCGCGAGTCGGCATCGATGTCGATTCAATGTCGATTTCGCATCGCTGCTCCGTTAGGGCTTGTACGAAGAGAAATAATTTATTTACCTTAACATCTTTGGCGACAAATTTTGAAAGTTAAAGAAATTTTGAACAATCGAATAATTGTAACAAAAATACTTATTTGAAGAAATACGGATATTGATTCTCAGACAAATTTGAGATGATCTTCAAGAACTTGAAAACTGTTATTTGCAATTTATCTTCAATCTCATCGTGCTGGCTAACTACTCCCTTAAATTGCATACTATAAGTACAGAGATTTCATTCATACCCTTCAATTCATGGACTGGACGTCAGTGGTCATTTCGCAAACTGGGTCATATATTCTCCGAGCTGACACAAAGCGGAACAGGTTTCACGGAAGTGGTCTTTCGTGTGTTCAGCTTTTTTTATAAGTGCATTGGGTTAAGCGAACGGACAAGAGTGACCTCTCGCCAATTGTCCATCTTTCTTAACGCGTTGTCTTGCGTCGAAACTGGTTTCCTTTCCCACATGTATCGGGGGCACCGGTCAATCGTGGGACTACTGCCGTTCGGTGTTTCGATAAAGAGAGCAACGAAGAAGGGATGAAACGAGTGACCAGTTCGACTGCCACAGATGCTTTTAGTTAGTTCGTGATTTTGATTCGTGACCATTACGTCGTTTTCATTTCAGTTTTAAGTCAGAAAAAGGTGCGAAAGAAACGATATAGTCAATTTAATATTTTTGTACAATCGTGATTCGAAAAATTGAAGTGTTTTTAAATCGAGTGATATGTTCTTGCGGTTGTCTTCGTACTTCGCTAGTGTAGTTTCAACATTGTAAAAGGCGTATTCTGTTGGTATTTTAAAGTGTCCAGTATGTACGTTTGTATCGAAAAAAATTTTTTGCTGCAAGATTATCTTGTTTGAAAAACGTATTGTTCTAATCAGATAGTCTGTAAGACAGAAAATTTGTATATTGTCACTAACAAGTTGGTTGTTAAATGGCAAACAAGTGATAGTGTCAGAACAATATTATGTAAGTAAATTTTTGGAAATATATTTTACTCCAGATGTACATTTTGAAATGGTTAATAACCTCTAGAATCTCCCTGGCATTGAAGTTACCGTATTTTACGATAATTTTACTTGCAAATATTCACGTTTACCTTGAAAATTATACATAAGATATTAACTACTTTCTAGTTAAATGTTTATTTGGATGCAGATATAATAGTAATGACAAAGTTGATAAAATAAAATACACAAAATACATAGAATTGTACAAAATATATCGCATTACAAAATGCCAGTGTAATTGATTTTAATAAAAAAGAAAACGACATTTTAAGTTTATAATTGGCTAAAATTTAATTGCCTACGTTTAGGCAATTGTACGTATATTGTGAAACAAAAGAGGAAATTTAGAGATTTCAGACAGGTGCGAAGTTGTCAATAAGACGGTGACTGGCCGTCATAGCACGTCTCGGAATAAACCCGCGCGGAAGAAAATATATTCGAAAATATATACAGAATATATAATACATCTATATTTTGGCAAACGGTTATATGTGTTTAATTTATTTACCTCATAAATATTACTGAATATAATAATGCATATTTATGTAAAATATATTTTTAGATACATTTAAATATATATTTGTTTGAATTTGGAAATATGTCCCTGATAGCGCATAATAGTTAGTAAATATTTTGCGCATATTTTTAAGTATTTTTTGCAATATTTAGAAAATTTTTGAATGTCCAAAGTAAAAAATACTTTCCTACATGCCCCGAAAACGTCAAATTTCCAACCTCGAAATCGGGACGAAAGTTGACATTTGCCGTCGAGGTTTGCTGGGAGCGTAAAGGCTCTTTGCCTCCCGCCAGGTGACTTTGTCTCCCGGTTGTCAACTTTCGTCCCTGATTTCTCGGTTAGAAATCTGAAGTTTTTTAATGCAAGAATGAGAACAAGTATCGTGTGCGATTTGGGAGAAAAGCTGATGAACTCAGACGAGTGTCTTTCAGTCCGAGGCGAAGCCGAGGTACTATTCCTAAATATTTTAGTATATTTACTAAATAATTAAAAATATATATTTTTAATTATTTTTACGAAAAAAATATATTTTTTCGCAACTAGTGTCACTTTGCGAACTAGTGCGCAAAGTGCCTCTTTGCACATTAGTGCGCAAAATTCGATTTTGTGCACGGCCACATGTTACGAAAAATGTCGTTCGACGCACGAGCGCAAACGCCCTTGTATCGAAATATACTATTTCGCAAGCTATTGTGTACATATTTATAAATATTTAAAAATGTGTAATATTTTCTAGCTGTTAAATATGTGACGATAAATATTTACTATATATATTTTTCAAATATGTAGAAAGTATTGCGCGCTATTAGAGTATCTCTTTCATCCTAAGATTATATTTTGTTAGTAAGTGTAAAAGATCGCAGAGGTAAATTGCCAGAGGTGCCAGAATTGGGCCAACTCTTGTCCAGTATTGGAATGATAACGTCACGCCAGAATACCCGAGTGCCAGAGTCGGACCAGTTCTGGGCCATTTGTTCTATTCCCACTGGGATACTTTGTCTCAGACTGAACAAGATGTCAGAGCCAAAGTAATTCCCTCGGGAGATAAACCCGTAAGTGCGCAGACGCAGAAACCCTTTCTTTAACATTGACTTCTAAACTGTAGTTGGAGGCTTTTATTACCATTTTTAAAGATAACGTTCAAATAATCATAATAGCATAATAAATAATGAGAACTGAGAAAACTAAATGGTACCACCTAAGTGGTAAAAGTGCCGAGTGGTAAACATTTACCATTTTAAGTTGTACCTA
>JABFPB010008389.1:0-10182 GCA_022817645.1 Ceratoteleas bidentatus | reverse complement strand
CACTTGCAAGTGGGTTTGGGAATGTAAAGGGATTAGTTACGGATCAGGCAACTAATTGGAATATTTTCAGGGTCCGGAGTTGTTTTCAAAATGGGTCGGGGAGTCGGAGAAGGCTGTGAGAGCAGTTTTCAAAAAAGCTCGTCAGGTGGCGCCATCGATTATTTTTATCGATGAGATTGATGCGATTGGAGGGGAACGAAGCGCTGCCTCCAACAGTGGCGGCGCTAGTGTCCAAGAGAGGGTTCTTGCGCAAATGCTAACCGAGCTAGATGGCGTTACTGCGCTGGGCAATGTTACGTTGATAGCGGCAACGAATAGACCGGATAGGATTGATAAGGTGTGAATACATAAAAATTAAACTAATAATCGCCTAATAACCTTTCTAATAATTCAAAAATTTTAGGCTTTACTACGACCGGGGCGATTAGATCGTCTTATATATGTGCCTTTGCCAGATCGAGAAACTAGAGAAGAGATCTTCAGGATGAAGCAGAAGAAGATGCCATTCGCGGAAGATGTCGTTATTGAGGATCTTGTGTATCTGACGGAAGGTTACTCTGGGGCTGAAATACAGGCAGTTTGCAATGAAGCTGGTATGAATGCCCTCGAAAGGAATCTGGAGGCGGATACAATTACGAGGGAAAATTTCCAGGTGGCTTTGTCCCTCATAAAGCCAAGGACCGATATGGAGTCCCTGAGGATATATGAAAAATTTTAAAGATAAATGTTAATTAGTGGTAACAAGTTTTATGAATAATTATTTTTGTTACTTGAATCGGAGAGTTATTTATTTTCTACCTTCAGGGACACATTTCTTCATGATGTATCATGTTGAAAAATATTAGATCCTATGCTACTAACTAAAAAAACTGAATTGTCTGGGTGTCCAGCTTCTGGGAAATTCGAGAAATCCAAGAATTGTCCGGGATTGTAAAAGAGTCCTTGATAATCCGGGAAATGTCCGGGATTTTACATAATGTCCAGGAATAAGTTATATTTTACCCTCAATATCTTCAGTTAATAGATATTGTTTATCAAATTAATGCATCACGAAAGTGCATCCCTTCAACCTCAAAAAGAAAAATGGAAAAAAGAACTTTATTTTTCATGATCACCTATGTCATTCCAAAAATATACTAGTTGTAAAAACATACATTTTATAAAGGACGAGGGTATTCGCCCTGCAGAGTAAAGGAGGGAGTAAATTGGAGTAAACGAGAAAAAGCGAGAATATTCAAGAATATAATCAAAGTAAACGTGAGAAAACGAGAGTAAAGTATCAAAGTCACTAACTTCTGTGAAACTCATTTTGCGTATAAATTTTTTTTTGTGATTAAATAATGAAATAAAATCTCTGAAAATTTATGAAAATCTTTGCAATCTCTGAAAATCTCTTAAACCCTCTGAAAATCTCTCAAAATTAGGACTGTCATAGATTTTCAGAAGTTTTTCAGGTTTGCTGAAGTTTTCTTAAGTTTACTTCCGTTTACTCAGGTTACTTACATTTACTCTAGTTTACTCTGCAATGCCAGATTTTTTATCAATTTTATTCGCGCGTAACTTCGGTTGTTTCAGTTTCCGAGGGTGGCTAATTTCTAGAAAATGTCTCAAATTATTTTAATATATCGCAATGAAATGTGGTTACATATTTTTTTTAATTAATCAATTGAAAAAACTTCATGGTCAGGATTTGAACCCCTGTCTTTCCGTACACAGAAGTCTGGAAGTGAAACCACGCCCATCTTGCTCTTGTTTCAGAAATTTTTCAGAGAATTACGGTCTCTGTAATTTAAGACTGATAAACTCTGAAAATCTCTGAAAATCTATCATAATTGGAACTGTCAGGCTTTTTCAGAGATTTTCAAGGTAATTATGAGTGTTTTAACAGTTTTTCAGAGTCTTTATTTCTGCAAGGGTTGTGAATAAGGGAATGAGGATTATTCTCATCTCTTTCTATCGAATGTTGTAACAAGAAAACTAGAATAATCCTAGTTCCTTTATGCCTTTTATTGTGTTCGAGACCCAAGTGAGCACATCTATTCGCAAACATTTTGCAGCGCCATCTCTGAATTTTTCTTCACATTACAACCGTGGCTCACTTATGGTCTGAATCTAAATTCGTTTGTTCTCTGTTACTGAGACACGCTTCCTCAGTTCCTGTTTCGATCATTTAGCGTTCGATCAGTTGACGCATGCCCCTTCGGACAGGATTTTTTTTTAGTTGTAACAATGTTAGATGGAAACATTTCCGTTGAGGAGGATACCGAATTGCGAGATTTGGTTATGCAAACGCTCGAAAACAATGGGGTCCTAGCAAAAGTCCGGGTAAGTGCGAATTATCGCAAATCTCTTTCCTTGCGATTTTTGGTTAGGTTGCTCCTGGTTAATGCATGTATGTTTGTATATTGCGGACGATTGTTGTCAAGTCTTTTGTCAGTGGCAGATTTGTGATTTTTCATCATTTTCAGGCAGAACTTAGAGCCAGTGTCTTCCTGGCTTTGGAAGAACAGGAAACGGTTATAGTAAGTTTTAGTTTTATACATAAATAAAAACTAGCTGATACATAAATATTGATTTCACACTATGAAACATATTTTTATCTTTAGATCAGTCGAATTAAATTTCTGCAAAAGTTTCCAAAGTAATAATGAGATTTGTTTGCAGAATCCTGTGCCTCTTTTGAATAAAACAGTCAAACAGTACCTAACGAGTTCCGAAGGAAAACTATTATTTTCATTGGTCAGGGAGTTCCTTGAGTATTTTGGACTGAATTATACAATATCTGTTTACGATCCTGAAACGTACAATGGCAAAGAGTACGATTACGTTGGAAGAAATAAACTATGTGAAGAGCTAGGCATCAATTCATCTGAGCCACTGCTGGGGGAAATATTAAAAAACACTATCAACGGTGCCTTTACTAATTCTAGAAAGGTAAATTCAATAAACTATTTAATAGGAAAAAAACAAGACTTCAATTATTTAAAATATTGGTTTATTATTACATTACATAATACTGTCATAAAAATATAAGATTTACAATTTGGTTTCATTTTTTCAAAATTATAATTAAATATAATATAACTTAATTAGATTTTTAGACACTTCGGAAAATGATATTTCAATTGAATTTAATTTATTCATTACTCTATTTATTTCAGCATGAAACAAGCAATAATAAAATGGAAAAGACTCTGGAAAGCCATACGCATTTCTCCAACTCAACTTTTGAAGTGACTTCTCCCAAAACGCTGGTGAGAGAAACCACAAATGACGTTGACTCGAATCAATCAAGTCTGCAAAACTCAGATCTGTCGCTGCCGATAAACGCGACGATACCAGACAAAAAATTAGGGGAAGCTACTTCAATGGATACTTGGTTCTGCGATAATCAGAGCTCATCTCTCAGGGATGCGAAAACTAATAAAATCGCAACAAACGATGAGCTGAGTTTGCGGCAAAATCGAGTAGAGCCAGAAATCGAAACAACCACTGAGTCCCTGTTGAAGTTTGATGAAACCTTCGAAAGATCTACGAATGAAGAACTTTCCAAACCAAAGATAACGCTCAATCGAGAACTTCATCTGACCAACAACAGGAATAGTTCGGGGAAAACTGTGTTTTTTGACGAAATCATAGTTGAAGGAAAGAAGGAGAAAGTTGAAAACACTCGCAAAGATGAACTGCCGCCACTGAAATCAAAGACTAACTCGATATTTAATAACTTGCCTCCACTTAATGGAAAAAAGGAGACTAATATCAACGATGTTAAGGAACTTATGGAGAGAGGTAGCTAATCGTCCAATGGTCTATTATTTGTTTATAAAACCATACAAAAACTCTGTAGTTTATCAAGAGTTTGTATTTTATCTTAATGCCAGTTTTGAAATACAAATTCTTATTTTATCAACTTTCTATTAATCTTGAATAAAAGATACAATTATTGATTTAGAGAAATGTCCAATTGTTTAATAATAATGGTAATTTTCTGTTTATATTTAATTCTTTAACTCATAAAAGGTAAAAGAAAACAAATTACTTTGAATTTTAAATAATTGAACATTTATGTAATTTCATAAAATTCATAAAATAGTATTTTAGCGTGAACAGTCAGTGAAAAATATTGTTTAATTTAAATCACTTGATATAAATCATATTGATCCTATATTCATTGTATTTAAAACAAATCATTATTAATGATAAACATGACTTTAGTCACAGATGGCATTGGCAACTATGAAGAGGATTTCCCCTCGCCTTCAGCAAGTTCGACTGAACAAAGTCCTTGCAAAGAACCGAATAAATCTGAGAGTCTCGTAAAGTTACTCGCGAAAAGCGATGACTCGTCAAAAAGCGTTCAACGTGAAGAAATAAGCGAGGAAATTGACGAACTGCTCACAAACTCGTCCTGCGTAAGTTCCAACAATTTACTGCTTCACTGCACCTTCGCATTCGTCATAATTGCACTTTACTTCATGTTTCCAATGTGTCCTTACGCCCCTACTTTTTGATATAATTCTCGCATCACCATTCTGTTTCAGTGTAAACTGTCGTCTGAGAACACTGTAAACTTTCATCTTTTATTTTATACTTCTTTAAACTTGTATATTAAATTTTCTTAAAAAAAAGAAATTTCCTTGTGTGATTCCTGCATTCCATCCTAATCATCGTTCTTGTTTTTCAGCTCGACAGTGCAGCGACGGATAAAAGTATATCAAAGTTCACTATGGGTTTAACCAGTGACTATTACAAGCAAGTCTAAAAAATTGCACAACGCAACTTGTCTTAAACGGGCGCCCTCTTACTTTTCGTAACACTAATTCACTTCTCGTTTTGTTCGTTCTGTGATTTTTTACCATTCTGACAATATTCGACAAATGAAACGCGATTGGTCGGGGCTGCTCGTATAATTTTACGACACTTATTTATTTTTTAATTTTTTTTTACTTTACTCCATCTTATTTATTTCACCTGAGCAACTTTTTTCGTTCTCATTTGTTCCCAGACAGTATTTATTGATGGGAAAAACTTGTCGATATGCTTTAATCAAAAGTTAGGAATTTATTATTGCAAAGAGCACAGCACTGCCATACATGGCTCAATACTTATTATTATTTTATATAAATCGCACCACGGAGTGACGCAGGACGAATTGCAACCACATTTGTTCAGAAAAAAAGTCAGTTCACATCAGGGAAAAGGTCTGGGACATTTTATATACAATTTTCCCATTTTTTGAAAAGTTAGCTTTGTCATTGATGAATAGTAGACTTTTTTCCTTATCGTTGAATTTTACATGTCGACTTTTCAGCATGATGCACATACAATTTCTTGATAAGAACGACTTTAAGATTATTAAAGTTATTCTATGAATTATGATTTATCGAGCAAACGTTATTTTGCCAAAACTTGTTAAAAGTTGAATTAAAAGTTGTATATAATTATCTTCTGCGTTACTCTGTGCAACTGTGTAGAAATTATAAATTTATGAGTTACAGTTTTCTGAATGTTAGCAGAATTTACACGTGTGTCTAGTCTAGGTCAGTAAACTTCTGCAAATGTATGTAAAATTGATTCGGGCATTGCAGATCATTTATTTTAAGACGAAGAAATAATGGTTTGTGACAATAAAATAATAATCAGGCTTCATTTTAGAAAAATTCTAAAATGAAGCCTGACCTTACGTTTATCATGGCACATCTGCTCTATATGTGTCGTCAAAAATAAATTCTTTATTGCAATTCCACAATTGAAACGGAGATGCGTGATAAAAACTGTTTGAAAAGAGTTTTGATCATTGCAATTTGTAGATTCTTCCACTGGCATTGATTGCTATTAATTTCTTCTAGAAATATTTGTTGAAAATGTATGAAATACTGAACAAAGATCTCTTGTTTCGATTCCTCTTTTTAACCGAGACATTAACTTTTTCATCCATTAATTCACAATGTTCTTCAAATAATCAAAGGTTACTGTCTAGACAAATCCGTCCGTAAAAGATGAATTAACACCTTTATCTTTTGATTAAAAACTTACTTTGAGTAAATACTTATGCTGAGATTTTTAAAACCATACGAGTTGGAATTTATAATTCTGTTTACGAATTCAGCTAATAGGAATAGGGGCGAACGACTCGATTCTCAAAAAAAAAACTTAAATAAGACAACTTTAAATAATTCAATTAAAAACGAGTTATTTTTTACTTTGCCATTTGTTGGTTTTCTTATTCTTCTATAACTTACTCTAGAATAACATATACATTAGTGAAAGAAACTTATTCAAAAAAGGTTTCTTTCACTTGGAACTGGAGTCCCGAAAAGGTGCCGCGTTTCGCCCCTGTTGACTGCCAGAAAATAATGATCAAAGAAACAAAATTGAAAGGAAGGAATGATGACAAGGAAAAGGGTGAAGAAAAAAGAAATGGCCGATTACCTCACTGAACTAAAGTTACTGTTAACCTACCACTTAGTGGTACCAGCAAAAACGTCCATCTGCCAAAGGATTGCCCAGAATAATATCGAGGGTAGTTTATTTTTTGCCACGACAATCCAGCAGCCCTAAATCAGTTCACGTAAAAAATGTTCTAATTACAAAATAGACGCAAACGCAATGTGGACAAAAATGTATAAACTATTTTAAACTGGAATCAGTAGCGACAAATGAATAATCAGCATTTTACAATAATTAATTGCATCAAATTGAAAATCAAAATGGCAGCAAAAAGGAATTAATGCAATTGCCAACAATTAATTTTTTTAAATAATACTCATTCCTCGTTATTTTTTTAAATAATACTTCCTATTTCTGTTTGAGACAGTTTTATCCAAATTGTGCTTGTCGATTTTACAGTTAACTTTTTTATAAGAACTGATTCTCGGTTGCTGGGAATGGTGCTACGCGATTTCAGACTCAAATTCTTTTCAAGGATACTACAATTTTTGGGCAATCCAGGGCAATGCGGTATACAAAAAGGAAGGAATATAACGAGAAGAATAAAATTATTGTAACATCTCTATTAACAATAATTATTAATTACTATAAAACGATATTGCTAAAAGTAATAATCCACCGCCGACTACTCGGACTTCCCACGTTGTTCGGACATTTCCAATCGGACTGCGAAATTTCTCATGTGAAATGCGTTTTCCCGGCAACGTGAGCTGCTCGAATCCGTCGTCCATGTATTCTGTCCTAATAACAATGCAATAAGCAGTGTTGTCAGAATTTTAGCGGACGTTCTTTGGTGAAGCATGTAAAATCTGCTGAGATGGCAACACTGGCAATAAGTACACCTGATTTGCGCTCTTTGCGAGATTTCTAGTGTAATCGATGACTCGGCTCCTTGAACTCAGACAAATGTTCCATCGAAATGTTCTAACATTACAGTCAATTTTACCACAACATCTGCTAATCGCAAAGTAAAGTGTCTCTTTTGAAACAAATTATCAGTAATACATTTGAACAGATGATTAAGTAAATTGTACTATATACATCATCTGAGAAAATGGTTGAAAACAGAGTGAAAATAGTTCCGATCCAGGCGTGATGGTTTATGCCAAATCCCAATAAGGTAAAAACGATTGTAATAGTACAACTTTGATGGAATACTTGTGTGAGTAAGCGAGGATGATTTCGGGATAATCAGGATTCATTGATCCACGAATCAATACATTAACCCAAGCGTGTACACGTATAAGAGAAGGTGTGTTCCTCACCAATCAGTGTGGTTACAATTGCTCTCGCCCATTCTTTGTAACATTCCCACAAACGTCTGGAATGTAAGACGTGTCGACACATTCCATCGTTATTAGAATTCGCTTTGCAGTCGATAAGTCACCTTTTCCAAAGTCTCGTCGAACCAGAAATGGATATTATTTGAACAAAATGTACGTGAATAATGAAATAAAAAATTATTCATTATTCAAAGCCGTAAAAATATATTTTCATTCGAAGTTAGTTAAATGAAGAATGAACATTTATTCATCAATCAAACTTAAAATGATTGATGAATTCATTTATTTATATTTATTTCATCAATTTGTGACTATTAATTTCGAGTTTGAATGATGAATACTAAAACTAACTTAAAATAACAAAATACTTTTATTCATTACTAATTTAAATTTACATAATGACTAATTTTTCATTGGTCATTAAAAAATCATGGAACAAGAATTTTGCCATTTCTGGTCGAAGACTTTGGACTCGTCGCAAGTTCTCTGCTCACTTAACTGTATTCTTGCCTCCGGTTTTGACATAATCCAAGATTGACATCACCGTTTGTATTCCAAGTTTCTTTCCAAGCGCGTATTGTAACCACGCTGAGACATTGGTAGTTATATTGTGCCTTTTAGCATGTATGGATCTTTGTGAACAATGCAAGTTGCAGTACTTTGGAATTGCGAGTTTTCTTTTTTCAACGAGACTCTTGTGTCATTTTAACTTACGACTTTTAACTACGATGTAATGATGTTCATGTATACGTTATTTATTTTATAAAAGTCTCTTTTGCAAAGACGTTGTTTTATTGAAAGGTACCTGTAGTCGAATCGTTTCCTTTTAAATGAATGAGAAAGTCCATTTAATAAATAGCTAACCAAAATCATTTATTTTCATCTAACGTATGATACACGTCACAAATATTCGGTAGCGACCAAAAATAAATATAACTCAATGTCCTCGCGATAATATGAACCTTGAACCAATCACACTCACCGCAAAAGAATAAGTGCAATCACTATGTTCAGTGCAATAAACCCACGAAGATGCGCAGCAAACCAGTTAAGGGGACTCTCCACGAAAATGGCTATTTTCGGCAATTTTAATCCAGTGATGTTGATTTTTTTGGTGTTTTGTAGAATTTAGGTACCTTTATAATAATAATCTGTAACGAAAACTCCCAAAAAATCAATTGTTTATCATTAACTTTTAACAAAAAGTTGTAATTTTCAGAAAGTTAGAGGGAGCTCAAATTACAATCAATTTTATTGTTTTTAGCGCCATTTTGTTAACCATTAAGAGGACAATAAAAATTACAGACGGATTTTTAATACCAATCATCAAACAAAAGTTATAAACAATAATATGGAAAGATGCCAAAAAATATCATATTTGCATGGAGATTCCCCTTAAGGAAGCCCATCTTGAGCATAGAAAAATAAGGCGAAGTTGGAAAAAAATTTTTAGAACTAGAAATGAGAAAACCAGATTTTTTGTGACAAATGCCCAGAAAGTACTCACTTTACAACCTCTCGGGCGGGCGGAAAGTAATCACTTTCCGCCCTTTCATTTCTTCCCTAGGGAAGAAATGAATAACTTTCCAACCTTGTTACACAATGTACCACTTCTATTTTCCAAAACAAAATTGATTTGTTTCAGAATTTTTTCAGCTAATGAGGTAAATTCAGGGAGTGCTCTGAGAGCATATCAGTTTCATGGTTTGGCATTATATATTTACTTAGTATGCCAAGTAAATCGTATGTATGATTTCTCAGATTTACCAACTTTGAAGTAGCCATTGTTATTAGAAATTAAAACAATTTGCAAAAAGTCTAGTTTTTTATTTCGTTTCTAGTACTAGAAAAATTGTTTCGAATGTGGTCTTATGTTTTGTGCTCAGGATGGCCTCCTTCCTAAATGGGACCAGTCAGTCCAATAACATCAAAGTTAGCGTGTTACATTCACTTCAATGGGAGGATAATTGATTTGACATAGATTGACATTTGACAGTAAGTTATTAATTAGGGAATTGACAAAGAAGTGAAAATGTTTATTATGAAGAAATTTTATATTATAATAACAATTGACATAGTTGGTTTTGTAAATACCCACATTTAAATTTGTATGAAAGTCTAGGTAATCAAAGGATAAATTGAATGGAAACGTTTAACGAAATTGAACAGAAACATTAATTTTTTCCTATTTTCATTTGATTTTTTCTACGGTTTATAAATGTTGTAGAATTTTGTAAAAAAATTAAATTGAATCGTTTTGGATTCTTCAAAATCTAAAGGAAATTTTGTTTGCTAAATCATTATTATTCCGCAATTTTGTCCTATTTCAAAACTGTGAAAAATGAAAAAAAAATATGGAAAACATATTTTGTTCCATTAAAATCTAAATTTTATCATCTACAATTCCATGAAAATCTAAATGCAGGTATATAATGTACAATTAATAATA
>JABFPB010008388.1:0-10173 GCA_022817645.1 Ceratoteleas bidentatus | reverse complement strand
ATGAGAGTTTTTCAGAGTTTTTCAGAGCTTTTTCAGAGCTTATCAGAGATTTTCAGAGCTTTTGTCAGAGGTTTTCACAGATTTATTTCTACAAGGGTTCTTTTCAATTAATTATCTCAAACATACAAGTTAATCTCAAAACACACTGGGTTCGCGACGTTAAACAAAAAGGAGACACATTCTATATGAACCTTTTTCAGTCCCTCACTCATCAACCTCTTTCAGTCGCTCACCACCGACCTCTTTCAATCGCACCCCAGCGACCTCTTCCAGTCGCTCCAGTCACGACCTCTTTCAGTCGCACATTACCGAACTCTTTCAGTCGCACATACTCATCCTGTCTCTCACTCGGCTCCAATCCTATTTCAGACTCTTCCTTCCGGCGTCTGCGGCCGCTGCTGGGTCTATGACTCTCCTCACTCGAGCTCGCCCAAAAAGGGCAAACTTGCTTGCCGCGCCACCTATCTCAGCCCTTATAAACTACCTCGAAACTAGTCTGATCTACCTTCGATACGGCAGTTCTCAGTTGTTGTTTTATTTACTGTACCGCGGTAAAAAATGTAAAGTTGGAAACGTCACAGTGTAGTACATTGCTGATCTAAAAAATAGTTTTTTTAATCAACTGACTAAATAAATAGATGAAATGAGTATTTATCTATGTTCCATTAACACTTATGTTACTGGTATTATTTGTCTATAAGATTTTTCTAATTATGTACAAATTTGGTAGATTTTTGTCTATCAGATTAATAATTGTAACATTTCCTTAAAATAAGGTAATTTTTGTCTAATTTTTATAAGCTAATGTCGATCATTCATGTTGAATGTCAATAAACCGTATATCTGACGTCAGATTTCTTAACTGACTTGATCCTCTGTATCAAGTCAGTTAAGAAATGTCTGCCTGCCGGACAGGACCACGGGAATGCGAAATTGAATCCGCGAGCATCGACCACCACGTTCGGTCGACGTCCCTGCTGTGAGTCGCCTTTGAGCGAGGAACAGCTGTCCGAGCGGCACCCCGCATTCCGGGGAACTTATTTCAGCGCGAATCCACGAAACCGTGAAGTTTGCGAGATGTCGGAACCCCCACGTTTCTCGCCTTGTACGCGCTCTGAAAAGCCAATAAATGGAGTGTTAAAGTTCTCCCGGCTCTCATTTTCCCTTATTACCCGGCTCCGCGCATCCTGAGGACGCTGCCTGACGCCAGAACACTACTTCCCAACCAGGTGAGATCGGTCCGCCCGCAATATTCAGAGCGGGCTCCGAGCAACCGAAAACATTGGCGACCGTGACAGGACACGGCGACGTTCGTCCCGAGTCCTTGGAACCTGCAGCCCCCGGACGAGCGGCTGAAGCCGTCGGCAACGCCGTCTTCATCGGCACGAGAGACCCTTGACGTCATCGGTTAGCGCGGAGGAGCTCCCAAGCTCCCGCCTTGCCCCGCGCCCGCGAGGCCTCCCACTCCAGGAAGTGAGCCCCTCTCACCGCACCACGGCTTCCCCGCCGCGCGACGCTCGCTGCTTCGCTGTGGGCCAGCCGAGGTCTAACGCGCAGCCGCGCTATCCCTTCCCCGAGGTGTCGTCACTCGGCACTTCGCAGTCGACCGCTCGTAGTACCAAGCGGCGCTCCTCGCTGAACAGTCCGGGAGGACTATCGCAGTCATGCATGAATGATTTCCAGATCCAGACCACTTCAGCTACTACGCCCGACTCGGTTCTGACTCATGAGATGTGGAGGATCCATATTGGCCACGGCGTCGCCTGATGCGACCTAATGCGAAGTGCGAGACAATTTCGCGCTCGTTCTCGTGCACTTTTCTGTCACGCGCACAGTTACAGTGCGCGCTTTGAGTGACCGCGCCACCGGCGCCGTCTGAGAGTTCGCCACTCCGGTGCAGGACTCCTCTTGCGAAAGCGGCGATCTTCTTCGCCCTTCTGGTGTTGTGCGCCGCGTCGACGTCTGCGAGCCCGCGTGCTCCGTCGACCCCGCAACTCCCGCCGACCGAGCAAGCCGGTTCGTTTACCGCTTACTCCCGTACGTCGGCCGCGTTTCTTCGTGATCGGACACGTCGTAAGTTCGTCCTCGGTCCCGACTTCTCGTCGACAACCGGGACCCTTGGTCAACATGACCGCTCCCAGCACGGTAAAGCGGAGCTTGTCGGTTCAACTGGACGACGCGCACCAACGTCTGGCATACCTGTTCGAGCAGCAGGAACAATTATTTACGTCGCTGGACTCAATCGCCGCCGGCGCTGGCGCCGGTGCTGCCTTGTCCTGGGGACAAGCGCGCAGCCGGCTTGACTATTCCAGCACCCTGTGGGCTCAAGCCCGCGCGCTTCATGTGGACATCCTAGCGGAAGCTGACGCCGAGATCCGACTGCTGCTCCCGTATTTTCGCGACGACATGTTCGCAACCCAGGAATTGAAAATGCTCGACTTCTTCGGCGAAATGCAGAGTCTTCTGATCAACGTCCCAGCTGCTGTTCCGGCCCCCGTCATCACAAACACCCCTCTGCAGTCGGCTGCTCCATCACGTTCTGCTAGCGCCCTTCCTCGCATTGAGCTACCGAAGTTCACAGGTACATACAAGGAGTGGCCATCCTTTAAAGATTACTTTCAGTCACTCGTTGGTAACGATCAGTCGCTTAGCGACTTGCATAAGTTTCATTACTTGAAGTGTTCTTTGGGAAACGACGCGTTGGCCTTGATTTCGAATCTCGCGGTCACTGAGGCGAATTATTCGGTGGCGTGTAAGGCGTTATCGGACCGATATGAGAATCGGTATTTGTTGATTTCAACGCACCTTGACCAATTATTTTCCGTCGCTCCGGTAACGCACGAATCCGCGCCCGAACTGCGGCGATTGTTGGACGGGGTGCATGGACCACTAGAAGGATTAAAAACGTTGGGCCGTGCCGTAGAAACATGGGGTGATATGCTCGTCCATTTGATTGTATCGCACCTCGATAAAACCACGCGCAAGGCCTGGGAACTGCACCTAGGCAACGTGAAAGAATATCCCGAACTCGCAGCCGTCGAAGAGTTTTTGACCACCCGTATTCGCGCCCTCGAGCACGTCAACCCGGGTGCAGGCTCCAAGCCTGTCAAAAGCACGTCGAACCCACACTCGAGCGCGAACGTCCATGCAAAAGCGCATTTAGCTCAAACTCAGACGGCCAACGTATCGTCTTCCAAGTGTTGCATGTGTCATGGTCAGCACTCCTTGTACGCGTGTACTAAGTTTAAGTCATTGACTGTTGACCAACGTAATGAACATGTCAAACGCAATTTTCTATGTTTCAATTGTTTATGCGTCGGTCATTCGACCCGTGCTTGCCGCAATAAGCATAATTGTCGCCATTGCGATCAGCGCCATCATACTATGCTCCATCGCAAACCGCCTGAACACACGGTCACAGTGACTGGTATCCCGGAGTCGCCCGCCGAAGAACACTCGTCGACGAGCGCGTCGTCTCCGCCTCATACGACCGAGCTCGCTAAGATCCATTTTGTGAAGGACCGCGCGCCGCGCGACGTGCTCCTTGCGACTGCCTGGGTACTAGTCTCTTCCGAGGCGTCTCAACGTACTATTAAAGCACGGGTTCTATTGGATCAAGGATCCACGTATTCGATCGCGTCCGGCGCGCTCGTAGATGCACTGTGTGCGCCCACGCGCCCAATCCAGGTAACGCTCACCGGTGTCGGCGATACTCCCGCGGGAAAGGCAACACGCAGCGTCGCGCTCTCCATTACTGCACGCGACGGTATCGGGCCTGTTTTGGTGACCGATGCACTCGTCTTAAATGCGCTGACGTCCTATGCCCCTCGCCTCCAATCCCGCAAGACATCCTGGCCACATTTAGAGGGTCTCATTTTAGCCGACGACGATCCCACCTCCAATGCGCCGATTCAAATGATTCTCGGCGCGGACGTTTACGCATACGCGCTGTGCGAGGGTCTGAGAAAAGGAACCCCTGAGCAACCGGTCGCGCAGAAAACCATTTTTGGGTGGATTCTCTCAAGCAGTATTGGAACTGCTGGCGCCATGGTTCATCTGGCAAACGCGCATTCCCATTTCGCCAATTCGGATGCGCCTTTGGATGCCCTGTTGCGGAAATTTTGGGAAGATGAGGAGATTTCTCGGCGCCCGCCGCGTCGGAAGGCGACACCGCTTGCGAGGCCCATTTTGTGCGTCATGTCCGACGTGATACAAGTGGACGATTTAGTGTTCGAATTCCCTTTATCTCCGGGCCGCCCTATGACATCGGCGAATCCAAATCGCGCGCGGATCGTTTGCTGCTCTCCCTAGAACGTCGTCTTTCGCGACAACTAGATCAGCGGAAGTGTATCATGAGTTTATGCACGATTACGAACTTCAAGGCCACATGAGTGCGGTCTCTGTAAATTCGGAACGTTCGATGCAACGCGCGTATTTATCCCATCACCCGGTTTTAAAGCCCGACAGCACGACAACAAAACGGCGGGTTGTCTTCAACGCGTCGGCGCCGACATCGAACGGTCGATTCCTTAACGACCTACAATGGATAGGGCCTAAACTTCAAGCCGATCTTCCCCTTCTCATTCTTCGATGGCGCTCGCATCGTTATGTGTATTGCTCGGACATCTCCCAGATGTACCGGCAAATTCTTGTTGACGACCAAGATCGCGCGCTCTAGTGCATTCGCTGGCGCCATGACCCCTCCGGTCCCATTCTCACATATCAGCTTAATACCGTCACCTTCGGCATGGCGTCCGCGCCGTTTCTGGCGCAACGCGTCCTGCAGCATCTGGTCAAAGTCGAGGGAGCGCATTTTCCGCTCGCCGCCCCAATCGTTGCTCGTAACTTCTAAGTGGATGACTGCCTGTTCGGTAGTTCTAGCATTCCGGAGGCACTCGAAACTCGAAAACAAGTCTCGTCCTTGCTAGAGACCGGAAAGTTCGCGCTGCGCGAATGGGCCGCGAATCACCCCGATCTTTTGACCGATATCCCCGCAGAGGATCGTGGTATTTCGGCCGATCGGCTCGTGCAAGCGGACGAATCCGTCAAACTACTGGGACTAGTATGGAATCCGACAGAGGACAGCTATCGGCCGCGTGTTCAATTGGAAGCGGCCCCTCCGTTAACGAAACGTGCAGTCCTCTCCACCATCGCGAGGTTTTACGACCCGTAGGGGTGGTGGAGTCCCGTTATTATCATCGCGAAAATGTTTATTCAGCAGTTATGGAAGGCCCAAATGGGGTGGGACGACCCGCATCCCGAGCCTTTTGCCAGCCACTGGAGCGCTTTTCGCGAACCCCTTTCGCGTATGTCTGCGCCTAGAGTCGTGTGATGCCGAGGTTCTGACCACTTTGCTGGTCAGTAAAACACGCGTGGCCCCCCCTGAACACGGTATCGCTGCCCAAATTGGAACTGCGCGCCGCCGCGCTTCTTGCCGAAACACTCGCCCCTATCCGGGCCCTTCCTGAGGATGCCAACTTACCCACTTATTGTTGGACAACCATAGTGCTGGCGTACTTGAGCCGCCAGTCTAGTCATTGGAAGACTTACGTCGCGAATAGAGTCTCACTTATTCATCACCTACTGGCCGGGGTCGAGTGGCAACATGTGCTAAGCGAGGAGAACCCCGCTGATCTTGCCACTCGCGGCGCGGCCGCCGAGGACCTCGTCGATAATTCCTTGTGGTGGCACGGGCCTCCTTGGCTCTTCGGTCCTCCCGACTTTTGGCCCTCGCGACGACCCGAGTTTCCTCCGGATTGGCAACAGGAATTGAAGGCCACTTTGTTGGTGGCTCACTCGTCCGAAGATCCACTCGCGTTCGCCACCGGTATATCGTCCTGGGATCGTCTCGTGCGCGTCTTGGCCCTCTTGCTTCGTTGGAAAGTATGCTGGAATCATCGCCAAGGGCGTCGGCCTGAGACACAGGAGTTTCCTACTCGTTCTCAGCAAGTATGGACTGCTACCCAGACGATCGTTCGCCTGCTTCAGAGTGTGCAATTCCCCAGGGAACTTCGGAGTCTACAAACGCAGTCTGCCTTGCCGCCGAAGAGTTCGATCGCGAGTTTGAATCCGCAACTGGACTCGTCCGGATGCATCCGAGTGGGAGGTCGGCTCGAGCACGCGGAATTGACTGCGGATGCTCGCCACCCGTTCATCTTGGCCACCCATCACGTAACCCGCCTTCTGATCGTGGCCGCGCATCGTCGCTGCCTTCACGGCGGAGTGTCTTTGACACTCGCCACCCTACGCACCGGGTTCTGGGTGATCCAAGCAAAAAAGATGATACGCTCAGTCATTTCGCATTGCGTTCCATGTGCTCGTGTCCGCGCCGAGACGTATGTCCAACAAATGGCTCCCCTTCCCCCTTCCCGCGTCCTCCGTCCATCGCGTCCCTTTGAGCGAACCGGGGTCGACTATGCAGGTCCGATCGCCATACGCACGTCTAAAGGTCGCGGGTTCAAATCGGCCCCCGCGTACCTGGCTCTTTTTGTTTGCATGTCCGTGAAAGCCGTGCACCTCGAACTAGTCGGAGATTATTCTACCGCTGCCTTTATCGCGGCGTTTCGCCGATTCTGCGCCCGACGAGGCACCCCCCGCGCGATGTTTAGTGACTGCGGGACCAATTTTGTTGGCGCGGATCGGGAGTTGAAGCAGGCCTTCGATGACGCTCTTCACGATCCAGGATTTCAGCTCGTCTCCGACAGCGAAATGATCTCCTGGCATTTCAACCCTCCTGCCGCCCCGCACTTTGGCGGGTTGTGGGAGGCTGGCGTGAAGAGCGTCAAAACCCACCTTAAGCGCTTTCTCGGGGCTCACACCCCCACGTTCGAAGAGATGACTACGATCACCGCGCAAATTGAGGCCTGCCTCAATTCCCGCCCGCTAGCGGCGCTCGGCGAAGGGGTTGACAGCTTGGCCTGCTTAACCCCGGCGCATTTCCTTATCGGAGGACCCATCGTGGAATTTCCGTCTCCGTCCTTAATTGATTCTTCGGAAAATCGGCTTGCCCGACGGCAAATTATGCGGTTAGTTGCGCAGCGGTTCTGGAAAGCATGGGCGCACAAGTACGTGCAGGGACTTCAAAGCCGGTCGAAGTGACTTTCCGAGCATCCAAACATTGGTGTGGGACAGATTGTACTGCTGAAAAGTGCCAATCTGCCCCCCACTCGGTGGAACCTGGGCCGTGTGGTTGCTATCTACCCAGGTCCTGACGGAATGACTCGGACTGTCACAGTACGGACTGCGACGTCCACTTTAAAGCGCCCGATCACGAAACTAGCGCGCTTGCCGGTTAAAAGTGTGTCCACCAACGAATGATCCGGTTTCTGTCTGTTTGTTATAGTTATTTCCGACCGAGTCGCAAAGGCGGGCGGATATGTTTCGCGTTGGTTCATTTTCACCGCGAGTTGATACAGAGGGGCTAATATGCCCAATACACACCAAAATCTTACCAAAATACACCTACATACCGAAACATCGTTATCGCTCGGACACCTGTGTGCCGATCTGTGGTGGTTGCTAATCGAAGTTGGGCTAGGATGTTAATCACGTGTGGGTTTTGTTGTTGGAGCATGTATGGGGCTGTCGGATCATTAATCGTTCTAATGGGTCTAAATATATGGGTCTCTGATTGATCTATGGTTATTAGGTCGGCTGCCTTGACGTATAGGAGAAGGGCAAGAACAAAGTTCGCGCGCCAAAAGCTGGCATTTAAGTTATGCCAGAGGTGGGACATATTTATCTGGGATGAAACAAAGTTAAGTTGGGTGGTCCAATTGTATCTCTCATCTTGATTGCCGTTCAGGAAAAATTCAACTTGTCTAATCAGGCAAATTCTGGACAGGCGTGTTTTCTCCAGGTCAAGCAGTCTGATCACCCAACTAAGGGCTTGCTTTACATTTCTATAGGCGAGGCAAACTGTTCCGGTTTCTAGACGTAAAGCGGTGGTAGATGTCGTACGTGGGAGCGTGAACAGTCGCTTTAGAAAATCTGATTGAACAATTTCAATATCGTTGTGGTAACGTAGGCCCCAAATATGGGATGCATATAGGAGTGTCGGCGCGATAATTGAGTCAAACAGCTTGAGTTTACCCGGTAACGAGTCAGCTTTACATTTTCTCAAAGTTTGAAATGTGGCACCTAGCGCGGCCTCGGCTTTATTTATCGAATCACGTGTGGCTCGTAGGTCTAAGGACGAGCTTGAGAAAGTGGCGCCTAAGTAAGTGTATGTCTTAATTATTTCCAATTTGTGTGTGCGATAGGTAAAGTTATACCCAGTTTGGCGCCCACTTCTACGGAAATCTACGATTTTGGTTTTTGAAGTATTAAGTGTCAAATTGTTGCGGTCACAGTAATCGCTAATTGAGTTGATTAGTTTTTGGAGTTGGGCGGGAGAATTAGCCAAGGCCACAGCGTCGTCGGCGAATAATAATAGTAATAAGTCGATATAACCGTTTATGTTTACACCGTATAGATTTTTATCTCGCAAATATTGTTCAAGTCAGATAGAAACAGCAGGAACAGTAAGGGACTCAGCGTTTCTCCCTTGAAAACTCCCTCTGTCACCTCGATTTTTTCAGATATATCCGTGTTTGTATTAATCTCGAAGGCGGCGTGGTCGTATAAATATTTCAAAATGCGAATGAATTTTGGACTTATCCCAAGGAAAAACAGCTTTTGCCATAAAAGACTATGTGACACCGAATCGAAGGCACGTTTCAGATCTATAAATATTGCAAAGACATGGGATTTAGGGAGGCGGAGACAGAAATGGATAGTTGATTGGAGAATATATGTGTTGTCAATGCAAGATCTATTTTTTCTGAAACCATTTTGGGTTTCGCCAAAGATATTTCTGGATTCCGCCCATTTCTCAAGTCGTGTGTTTAAAATTTGTGTGAAGATTTTGGAAATATTGTTACATAAAGCTATTCCGCGGTAGTTGACCGGATCCTCGCGTGGACCTTTCTTGTGAAATAATAAAAATAGTGAGTTTGACCAACAAGAGTTTGGGGTACGCTCGTAGAGTAAAATGTCGTTGAATAATGATTGTATCAGTGTCAGCCAGGGGGATGGCAAGTGTTTGTAAAACTCCGACCCAATTCCATCGATTCCGGGAGCTTTGTTTGATTTCGCCTTGTGTAGGGCAGTTCTGATCTCTTGGAAGGTTATCGGACAATCGACTTCTCTATCAAAAGTCCCCAAAAAAGTAATGTCAGTCACAATTCGCGGCGGGTATGTTTCACGATAAAACTGCTCCCAGGTTTCCAAAAGGATTGGGTTTTTAAGAAAGGGTTTCTTGTTGTAGTGTCTATACACTTTCCAAAATTCTGTCCTGTTTGATATATTCACAAAGTCGTTTTGGATCGACCTAATGAAATTTTTACACTTGCTGTCTATTAAGGCTTTGTAGTCTCTCTTCGCTGCGATGTAGTTCTCCTTATATGGCTGGCAGAAATCACGTTGCTTGCATATTCGTAGGGACCTGCTCAGATGTCTCTTCGCTTGTCTGCATTCTGCGTCGAACCACTGCTTCCCTCGAGCTGTTGAATGTATCGAAGACCTGGACATCAGGCCAAGGTTATCTGCAGTTTCCTTGATAATTGTTATAAGCCCTCGTTTTTGGCATCGATTGGTTCAGAATCTATATTGGAGGGGAGTTGTAGGGAATGAGGTGAAAGTAGGTACGTTTGATATTCTGTATTTCTGGTATTGTTCCACTTGGGTTTCGCTGGAATCAGAGGTTGAATTCAGGAGTTGAATGGGAAACAGGAATTGGGAGATTGAGAACGAGGGTAACGGGATGATGGTCTGAGAAAGTTGCTGTATGAATGACATTTAGGGAAGTGACTAGATGTGTCCAGGGAGCATTGAGCCACACCAAATCAATGGTGCCGTTTCCCTGTGGGCCAGTAAAAGTAAAGTTGCCGTTCGAATCGCCTGGTGTTCTTCCATTCAGCAGTATGAAGCCATTTGCTTCATGAATTCCGCCAAAAGATGTCCTCGTTGAGACACAACGGTATCACAAGACAACCTCCTCTCAGTCAGGCAGGATATTTCAAGGTGAAGTGGCTGGATGTCGTCTAAATTTCCCAATCTCGCGTTGAAATCGCCGTTCAGGATCACTGGGCAATCGGGGTGTTTATTGAGTTAGTGGTCGAGTGAGAGTTGAAA
>JABFPB010008387.1:0-10189 GCA_022817645.1 Ceratoteleas bidentatus | reverse complement strand
TAGGACGCGTTTGAAAAAAGGTGGAAACGGAGGGACGATCAGGAGGGCACTTTTTTTATGCGCAGCGCATGGCGCATGGGTGGGGGGTGTTCAGGAGGGTCAAATCTTGTTCGGAAATTGATTGCCAGCCCCGGAGGTAGCTTGAATTTTTTTGTGCCCAGCACGTGCTGTTCTTCAGCCACATTAGAATTATGGGTTTGAAATTTTCATTTGATATACCTAAATCTGTCACACCAACTGTTTTTTCTATTACAGATATGTGGCATTTAAATAAATCAGTTGGTTTATATCTCTACAAGTTGCAATTAACAAATTATAAAACATCTACGACTATCCTAAATTTTGATAGACCATTTTCAAGTACACACAATCCCTGTAAAAAAGTTTGATTAAAGTGAATTCAAAAGAATAAAAAATTTCTATTTTTTTGAATGCATCTGAATCGACAATCTGTATACCATTCACTTAATTCACGATGCTAAATTTCTATTCCGTTTCCTGAATTGAATAGAAGAGAAAACATTGCGTTGGATTCCATAATTTTCATCAACTTAAGATAAGAGAGAATTCTCTCTTAGAATGAAAGTCGATGAGCCAGAATTGATTTAATGAATTTACTTTAATCAAAAACTTTTTGCAGGGATGCAGCCAAACTTTTATCTATTCTCTTTCTCCCATAAAATTAGAAATTAGATATCTTCAGAATGGAACATACTCGATAACGAATTTGAGCACATCCTAAATCAAAATCTTTGTCAACAGATGGTGTGTTAATCAACATCGAATGCAAGGCCTGGGCGCACAACATCATACACGATCGAGTGGAGAGACGTGGTTCCGTGCACTTCGAGTTGATGGTAGACACGAGCTAAGCGGTTCCTGCCATCGCTGCGTCATAAAAATATTAACACGCAAGCAGCTTCGTGGATCGACTACGACTACCCCCCTGTCCCACTTGAAAACGATTGCAAAAGCCGCAAACGCGTTTCGCCTAATTTTCTCGACGTTACTCAATCTCAAAACAACGCTCACACCTACACACATGTACACACTAACATACACCAACACACACACAAACATACGCGTCCGTTCATCCTCATCGTATATAAATATATATACACAAACACACATAGTTGCCATGCGTTTCTGATCCGGCTATCATCGACCTCTCTGACCTCCTGTTATACAGTTTCATTGTATTTTTCACGTTCGCGCTTTGATCGATGATCGTCGGCATCACTGTCGATACTGCCGCGTACTCGTACGTTAAATAACAACAAATAATCTTAACCAACCGCTGACAAAGAACAGACGGCGAACACTGGGATCCTTGTTTCGTGCTCGAGTCAACAGCCTCGCGACGGAACAACGAAGGGACGGAATAAAAAAATTCTTGTTCGGGAGATCGCGAGCCAAAGGTCCGGGCGAGGCGGCGGGCGCCGAGCCGAACTTTGTCGAGACAACGAAAAGTGCAAAATGGAAGCAAGATTAAGCGAACGATTAAGCGATTGGAACTGACGGAAGATCGCGCGGTCCAAGTTCGGGTCGACAGCCTCCGCGATCGTCGCCGCACCAATCGGCTATCGGGACGCATGGCATCGAATCGGTAGGCAAATCGCGATCTCGCGTATCGAGCCGTCACGAAGCAGGATCACGAGTTACCTTGAAATCAAAGTAAAACCCAGTACTGCACAAAGAGCGGTGACACGTAAGCGAAACTTTTTGTTTGGGCACAGAGGAGTAGCCGAGTCCCCGGTGAGGCGGAAAAGAGCGAGAGAGAGAGCAGAAAAAGTTAAAGAAAAAAGCAAAAAAAAGAACAAACATTCGTTACTGAGACCCATCGGTGACTTATTCTCACCCCCTTTCACGTCCCACTATCTTCATTACGTCGCGCCTTATGATTTTCCGTTGACTCGAATACACTTTAGATGAGCGACTAACCAACGCAGATTTTAAGCGAGAAAATTAAACGAACGGAAAGCGAACACGAGGCACAGATGACGAAGGAGAGGAAGATGGTGACGCGAGGGTGAAAGCGAGAGAAACGGATAAGATTAAAAAACAGACATCAGCTATTCCATTAAGAGTGCAAAAAGAGATACAAGTATTAGTTGACTTCACGCGTAGTTAATGAAGATACAAACAAACTAAACTAAAATAAAATAAAAATAAATGAAAAAAATACAAAAAAACGAAAAAAAATTACTTGTCTTAGAATCGCTTGATGGATACATGGCAATCGGAACGGCGATCGGCGATGGTTCTAAACGAGCTTAGACGATATTTTGGATTCTACTCAGTGATTTTAGCGAACAAGCGAATGTAGAACACATTGTTGGTCAGTATGGCCAGGTTGATTGAATTTTGTAGACGTTGAGTCATGAAACTGTTTGTCATGGATGTTCATCTCATTTCCGTGAGCGCATTGGCGGCGATCCATCGGACAACGCGAAAAATCGGATCGAACGAACGATTAACAAGCCGAACGTAAACTCAAGCAAAGAACAAACCAAAAAAGATCTTACACGACAGAGGTGTGATTTTCGTTTTCATAATGTATAGAGAGTGATCATTTGTAACAATTTTTCTAACAAACAGAGGTCGTTAGGCAATTTTTACATCAGCCATAATTGTGTACATACTCTATGTGACGTATCAATTGTAAAAACAATGTATTCGTGTACGCGTGAAACGGACGCTGCTTTGTTTTCGCCGCAACTTTTGATAGCGCCGGACGAAGTTGGTTTCACTGTACATCGGCACGGCTGCGAGTCGCACCCCTAACTGCACCGACGCAATGCACACACGTACGTTACCGCTCGCGCTAGTTGAACGCTAATAATCGCACCTCAAGGAACGCTTCGTTCGACCCTCGCGACGAACTTATCGTTTCTCGTTTGCCGGTAGTTGATTTTCGATGTGCTGGTCGCGATCGCGTTTTCTCGAGATCGTTTCGTAGCATCCCCCCTCGTTCCCCCGACCCTCTTCAGCCACGCAAACGGCCGCAAAATATTATACGTTTCGTTTGACGTGTCGTTACCGGTAGAGGGTTTCCCCGCATTAACGCGTAGCAAAGGCAAATATGTCGAGAGGAGGGCAGACCGCTAAAAGTGAGGCAGTTCGAGTCACGAGACTAAAAACTGAGAGGAGAAGCAAAAATGCAGCGAGATACTAGTGAGCATTTCCTCCCTTGTTACGTAGCTGTTAGATCGCGCGCGTTTCGTTCGAAATTGAAGAAACCCAGTCACTTATATACTATACTTAGCTATGTACTCAAATTCCTATAGGCCGGCGTACTAGTACGCCGCAAAAGTATTCCCGAAGGAGGATCTAACGATTGACTACTAGTTGTATTCGTATTACGGTACCATGCATTTTACTACTCAATATTCTTAGACACTATTGGCCAAAGATAATAAATCCATTTTAATATTCAATAGTTCCTACTGGCAAGTAGACCTAGACATTGTAATACAGGAGTTCGATGGCGAACCGAGAGCAAAACCTCCACGGCAACAATGATTTCGAAAAACGAGACAGACGAACAGGAGAAAGGGACAGAGGAAAGAACGAAGGCGAGAACTTAGAGAAGGAACACGAAATAATGAACAAGAACCCACTGGCTCAAATCCGTGACAGAGTATTTTCATGTAATCGATACAAAATTCGAGACGGCCGTCCATACTAATGAACAACGCCATTGTTCATGGAAAGAAAAATAGTTTTCGCATCGGCGTTAGGTTAAGTGTTGTTTCATTTTAGGCTGGAAACGAGCGGCCCCAGACCGCGAGTTCAATGTTAAATGCGATAACTAATACCTATATCCAGGCTGGGCCGTTTATTTCGAGCCTAAAACCTGTTGATACTAGTTTTAAATTCACACCAAAGGTAAACTCGAAGTAATTTTAGGTTTAGTGATATCGATGTTTGACCCAACCAATCAATTACGACGATCAGTTCGACTTGTGTACGATCAAAAGTATTCTTCTTCCCATGTGCACGCGCGGCACGAAACAACTAAAGGGAAAAAATAATAATTATTATTAAGCTACAATACCAACCGACAGACAAAGGAACATGTTACCGAGGCAGAAACCACAAAACAACCACAACCACAAGACAACAACCGATTCAGTGCGTTTGCGATTATTGTCATAATTCTTATCATTATTGTTACAATTAATTATAAATTATCAATTACGATTATTCCGATTGTGAGTTAAGTATTGTACCGCTTGGTGTGCGCGCGTGAGCACGTCGCCGGCGCGGCGTGCGCGCAGCCGCAATAGCTGTCACCACATGAACAACACACATTCACGCAATGACGATGAAGAGAAAGAGTAAAAACATACACGTACACAGACGCATACAAACGCAGAGTCGTGTAGAGGAATACGTACTTAGAAATGTTTTATAGTGCTTCGTCGCAAGAACGAGAGAGAGAGCGAGTGCGAGAGACTGCGCAACCGCGTGAGAGCGAGTGCGAGTGAATTCGGCGTGCGAGTGCGCACGCGCGAACCTGCGCGTATGCGAGTGCGTGCGAGAGAGAGAGAATGAGAGAGAGAGAGAGTGATTCAGATGACCCGACACCCCTCCGAGTCTCTCTCTCTCGCAAGTGGATCCTCGAGGGGTGTCGGCCACGGAGCGTCGTTACTTATTATATATAATATATATAATATATATTTATTTATTTGCTATTTATTGATCGACATCGATAAAAATTATTTCTGGGCCACGCCCGGACCCGTGTTACACTCTTACTTAGAATATTACGAAATAAATAAAAGTTACTCGTAAAGCTAAACCAAATGGGAGAGAACAAATATGATTAAACGGATTATAAGAATCACTCTTTGCGGCTATGTTGCATTTTTCTCTGAACATCCGACTTGTTCCAACCGAACCGTACCCCTGACACGCGCGAGACGGGACAAGTACAACGTACTTGATTAGTATTATTAGCGCGTCCCGCAGTAAGCGATCCATACCTATATTCATTGATACGAAATAAGTTGTTTCTAATGAGCATATAACGTTGTTGAGGCATGACGAGCGAGCGAGTGTGATAGGAGTAAGGGCGAGTGTGAGTGTGCGAACGAGCGAATGGTCTGGGATTAACAAAGTGGTGGTGTTTCAAGAGAAAGAAGCGATTCACGACTTAGTGGATAGAAAGTGCAGGAGACGATGAGGATGATGTTGACGAAGTCTGAGGAGGACTGGAAGGAACCGAAAACGCCATAACAAGCACCGTTGATTCCGACGTTTTTCCGCTTTGGGCGCCCGCGCATTGGGACCCGACTTCGCGTACGGTCGATTGCCACTTCCGTATGTTGTTTACGTGCACACGAATCCTTCAATTCGACTATCCGCGTAGCCTCAAGTTGAAACATTTGTAGAACACTCGTGTGAATACCTCAAGGGAATATTAAAGTATAATTATTCATGATAATGATATAATAATAACAATAATAATAATAATAACAATAATCATACCCGTACAACAGAAATCATTTAAGGTGGACGGTGGCGGAGGGATAAGGTGGTTCTAGGGCGAAGGTTTTAGGGAAGACGTGATTTCCTTTCTGTCCTGAGTGTTTTTACGTTTCGATTTGCTTGCAATGGTCTCTCCTCGGGATGCTTGCTAATTACTCTAGTGTGTGACTGTGTATTCGCATGCGGAATGCAATTGGTGGCGCGTTTCACGTTGGCATTCAAAACTGGTCAAGTGGGATTAGAATTAATGGTTACGTTTCGGAGGAACACGAGTTAATCGATCAAGACATTTCTTGCACGGTACATCGTTATTCATTAGGTGATAATGTACAAGCCCTCGGCTTTGGGAGGAAGTTAAAGAAGGAAAATTAAGCAAAAAACGTGAAGTAAATCGAACAATAAAACTGCTACTGATCAGACGAGACGTTTACAGTGCTTTCCCGATATCATTACTATCTTGTAATACAAACTGACTACTGTTAAGTAATCAGGCGCGGGGAAAAGAAGGAAAATTGAGAGACAAGCATGGAGACTAATTAAGTAAATTAACGAGCAACGGTTATATATAAAAATTGAATATATATAAATATATATATTGATATAAATATATGTGATGAATTATACGATGAAACATGCCAAAATCCGTGCGCTGATCAAACCGCGGGATGTCGGGGGAAATAGAACCATTTTTTTAGCGAGACCTAAACGACGACACAGTCGACGCGATGATTATTCTTATTATTATCATCATTATTGTTGTTAAGCAATTATGTCACGCGATTGTTGATGTATACGTCTGATGACGTATTGCCATGATTCAATGAATTATGTGACGACTAAATAAGACGATATTTCGACACTTGTTCTTCAACAAACGACCGAAAGGAAGTAATAATAAATACAGTGAAACTGAGAGTAATGAATAAACGATGAACTCGAACAAACATTATCGCATCTTAAATACAATTTTCAATTTATGCGCTTGTTAATAATATGTATCTGTATCATAGTTAAGTTGAAAGATATGTAATATCGTCAAGGTAAGAATCGTGTAATTTCTGTAGATGTCGGGTTCGCTCGTTAGTGGTGGTGCCTTTTGTTTCGTAAATTATTTATTAAACTGCAACTCGACGTGAAAAAATTGGAACATTGTGGTATCAAATAGCACAGAATAGTGGCATGTGAACAATCCCCCCTCTCTATTCCCACGTTTACCTTATGTATTTTTAGAACCGAACCAGTGCATGAAAAAGTGCTCGAAATTTTCGAGCCGTCACTTTCGACGGATCTCGTGACGCCCGCTTTGATTTTCCCTCGTTATGTTGTTCGCAAACTTGCAACTCTATAGGCGAAAGTAAATGTTGGCTGATCGATACGGCTGGTGATGTAATCGTGTCTACGATAGCAGACATAGCAAAATTTCAGTTA
Source organism: Ceratoteleas bidentatus (assembly GCA_022817645.1). Lineage (NCBI taxonomy): Eukaryota > Metazoa > Arthropoda > Insecta > Hymenoptera > Scelionidae > Ceratoteleas > Ceratoteleas bidentatus. The sequence goes on along the minus strand of JABFPB010008387.1, from coordinate 3,268 downwards.
ATCAGTTTTCGAAAGTTTTTCGTAACTGATTTCGAGTTTTATTGGATTGAAGAGTTATATGCAAAGGAAATTGATGATTTTTGAACTTGTTGTAAGGTTTTTTATTTTTGGAGGGAAAATCCGTACGTAATGGATGTGAGAGTAAATATTTTTATAGACGATTGTATTTTATAAGTAAAGATCTCTTGATAGTTAATATTACAAAGTGTCTACTGTACTTTTGAAGGTACGTTAAAACATTGAAAGACCAATGCAAGATAATGAATAATGGATTTCATACATTGTAAACTTTGTAAAACACAAAACAGATTTAACAAATTTGCAAACCTTCTTTAGCAGATTTTCCAGTTCTGACGTCATTAGCCGTATGTAGTGTTTATGTAATAAAAAGGTTGTATGTGTGGATTAACATGTACATATATCAGGGTCGTTTCATATAAAATGTCGGCCAAAAATGACGTATTTACCTATCTCACTTGTTGGTTTAATGCGAAACGTATCAAGATTAATTTTCATTTTAATAAAAGGTTCTGCATACAAATACCTATTGACATAACTTGTACAAAATGTTTAACGCTTGACGTGGCTTATACATAATCCGACTATTCATTTTATTTTACAATTCAACAGAATATATTAATGACAAATTTTTACAATTTTTTTTGGTTACAGGATTCTTCACTAATTTAGTTGGGTAATATGTACATCATTTTGGTGCATCTTAATGCTCTGACATTAAAATAAATTATGCATACAATGTTGAACACTTTTTCATATACTGGGTCACATTTTTGTAGACAATTTGTTTTACATATACAGAATAGATTTAAGTTGTGTTTAAATGTATATTTTTTATATTTATATTTTGTTATTATTTTGTAATTTAGTTTATATTTTTTTTCTGCTAGAGTAATATAAGTTTAGTGTTACATATACAATTATATAAAATGCAATAGTAACGTGTTTTGATGATCAAAAGCATGTTTAATTAACAGCGACAATTTTTGCTTGGCTCTGTTAGAAGAAGTGATGAAAGATACATTAAACTTAATGACTGAAAATTGCAAATATCAATTTTGGGTAAGATATAAACAGCGAATATAAATTTACCAGAAATTGTTAAAAATGTATTAATCCAATTGTATGTAAAAACAATAATTTCTCAAACGAAAAACTTTTTAAACTCAATATGACATTGTAAAGTATTAAAATTAATAACATTTTTAACTCTGAATAAATTTAAAAATAGCAAAAGTTATAAAATAAAACGAACTGGTATCCTCACTAGTTATCAAATTAAAACATTAAAGAATTAAATTTCATATATTGTTAAAAGTAATATTTTCACCGTCAGTAAAAAAATAATAGAGGCATTAAAAACACACAAATTCATCCTTTACGTTAGCTACCTTGAACTTGAAGCATTAGTTAGGGTTAGTTTCGTTAATATCATTTCCAGTCCATTTGCGTTTCCATTCTTCCATCTCGTTTATTTCAGCCAATCGATTATTAAACTATAAAGCAATTCCAAAATATATAAGTAACATGAAAGTTGTACGTTTCAAATTTTATTCGAAAAATGGGTTCTTGAATGGTGTTAACAATTAATTAAATAAGAAATACGCAGTAAGAATGAGTGTGAGGATGAAAGGGTTGTGGAAGGTCAAGTGTGAGTGTTCAAATGTTCGCAATTTTTTACTTGCAAACTTCAATGATCTCGCATTTTTGTCATTGTTGTGGATTCGCAATTGCGATTCTTCGGTTTTATCCTTGGACTTTCATACAGGACATTAAACGTTGAAACATCATTCAGCTTTGAACGATCTTTGCCTCCTTAATTAAAAATGATGGATTTTTTTTGGATCACTCTGTACACGACGGCGTTGTGGAAAATGAGTGCCTTTAGAGCATCGACCGATTCTTTGGAAACATCGAAGAGAAGATTACAACGATATTTGAGATGATACTATTCACGTAGTAGTTATTTTTACGTTGATTAGCTCATCAATTTAGTTGCGAAAGGTTGAAATAACAAAATTTTTATTTATAATTCTACACCTGCAAACCTACAGCTAAATATAGTTGCATGTGAAATATTAAATACCAGATTTATTTTCTACGTGCAAGTTACGTTTTAAATCGAAGAATAAATTCACGAAATAATTACACGCTTTTTCACCGAATAAGAAATGAAGTTTGAGTTATGAAACTTGAAGCATCTGATAAACGAGTTCGTTTTTTTTTAGGTTTACTTGTCTCAGTAATTTCCTTAATTTAAAACCTTATATATTAGCACGATTAGTTAATTTAAGAGCACTGTTTTAAGAGAACTGATAGCAAAATACTATTTCATTTTTATTCTTTTAGAATTGTTAGACCATGTAGTTTGCGACATATACTTTAAATAGGCTAAATAAATAAATGTGCGAAAAAAGGTTTCCGTGAAATTAGAAATATGCAGTATATATCTTGTAACCTACATTTGACGCTATTGATCACAATGTGGATAAAGTAGAATTCCACCGTTGAGTTAGCAAATTTCGGCATAACAGATTTTTTCTATACCATCTGGTAATAACGTATCTGCACAGTTTATGTTCTTATAATTTTATTATCTGGTAATTAATCATTGCTTCTTGTTATCAATTGTAAGTATTATAATTTAGTCGTAATATTTAATAAAATATTAGTTAATTAAAATTAATTAATTCGAAATAAAAGAATAAATTCCATATTTCAGAACATTTATTTGTAGTTTTTATTTTTTTAAAAGCTGTTTACAGTTTTCTTCAAAATCAAGTAAACTGGAACCATCAGAAGTTGATACAGTAGGAAAAAATTGTTAGGAAAATTTTTAGGGCTAATTATCTTTCTAGCGACAAATTCTATGTCGCTTTAATCGCGGTTACGATTGAGACAATACTGTCTCACAAATCGATGATTTAGTATTACGTAGAGAAAAATATTACTTTTGGATGGAAAGGATTCATGCTTAAATACTAAAATCATTTTCAATTAAATAGATTCCTTTATTCAGAAACCCTAACTGTTAGGGTTAACAGAACAATCAAACAGAACAACCTAACAGAACAACCAGAAAATCGATATTGATTCGATGTCAATACAGATGTCGAATCGATGTTCAATGGATGTCGAATCAATGTCTCAATGTCCGTTCAGGTGACATCGAATCGATATCGATGGCTCAATGTCGATTCGACGTTTTGCATCGACATCGAATCGACATGTCTTAATGTTGATTCCATAT
>JABFPB010008386.1:0-10183 GCA_022817645.1 Ceratoteleas bidentatus | reverse complement strand
TAAAATTTACTCAATTCTGAGTAAATTTTACTCATGGAAAGCGTAGTGCAAACTCAAATTGTGTAAAATCTGTAGACTTTTTTTTTACAGTGTTCAGACTTAAAATATAGTTTTACTCTATGAAATTAAGCTTTAAAGAAATAAATCTTATTTTTCGGCATCAACAATGTGATTTAAAATTGAATACTTATACTCCGCAATTCTGTGATATTTATTTGTAAGCGTTTGAAGATGTTAATGGAAGAAATTATTTTTGCCAGTATCTTCATTGGTATTGGTTTAAAATGATAAAATATTCTGAAGTGAAGTTGAAACCGAAAAAATTTGCTTCCTCCAGTCAGCGCATATTGGTTGAACCCGATCCAAAAAACCTGACAACCGATAGATTTGAAGTGAAAAGTACTGGAGTTTTTGAAGAATCGCGGTATAAATGAAAATCCAAATAGATGAATACTATTGGTTCCTCATAGTTTTTTAGCAGGGTTAAAGTACTTCGGTCGTCACAGACCCTAGTCAAAACAAGAACTAATTTAATCAGCAACCATTGATGCGGAAAAATGTAAATAAAAGCGAAAAATTACCATCTCAAAGTAGTTCATCTTGACTTATGAACTATCAAGAAATGCATTTATTTCTTGATAGAAATGCATTTATTATTATGTTTTGGGCATAAAATACATATAATAATTAATTCTATTAAAATATGTATGCTATAGAAAAAAACCAACGAATTTTGTCTGACGGCCGAACTACTTTAAAAGGCATTCCAAGTGATTCAATGAATAATAATCAAGTTACATAAATAACTAGCAAATGCAGCAAAATAAAATAACAAACTGACAAACTAAGTTAACCGTCCTTTTAAACTATTTGACATTAGAATATTTTGCAATCATTAATAGAATTCCCCTCAATTATAAACTTGTTAATCAAAATATTATAAATGTATCTATTGTTGCTTCACAAATTCAAATAATAAGTATTTATAATAATTTTACTATTTAAATGGCAGAGTTTACTATTTCCTTTTCCTGGTGTAGTATGTCAAGCCAAAACTCCGGAGTATGAAATACTTTCTTGGCAGTACTTGCCCCGGAACGTACTATAATTAAAGGAATGAACAAGAGGACAAATAATTTTGGTATTGCCAATGCAAGATTATTACATCATTGTAATATGTACAAAATGCGCATGTGTTTCGCTCGGTTTAACCGAACTAGTTTTGGACATGTTATGCTGGGGATGCGCGTTTGGGACTGTATGGCAACGTCGCATCCTTGAAGCACTTTAATTTATCGCTTGATGAATTTGAGCTATGCGGGGTATTTATTCGCGATGCTGCTAATTTCAATACTGAATAATAATAAGTGACAATACATTTTTTTAAATGTTATTCATTTAATAACAATCAATTATACTCTTGTTACAATTACTTTTAATGAGTGTTATAACAACATGTTTTAGGCAAATTCAGGGTTGCAAAACGAGCGCAAAAACACAATAATATAATGAAAATAAAAATACGATGTCCACTTAAAGAGCGATGGAATTAAAGAGAATAACAATTCTTATACTTTCACTGAGATAGTACTTGAGCTCATCACAATGTGGCTGATTACGTTGTCGACTCTGAAATGATATTCCTAATTGACTCATTAAGGTAGTTGATCCATTGAGATACCAGAGTTATACAGTTCACATGCTTATTACAACGAGAAAGAGTTAAATGTTAAGATAATGATTAGACACATTTTATATTAGTAACAGTCAAAGAGATCAGAATCGCAAATATATCAGAAACAAATGTATCAATGTTTCTGCAGCTGAGATTACGACAAGATATACTTTATGGGAAGATATTATAAATTCAAAGTATATCAGAATCTAACACTTTTATCATTTTGAATAAGTTTTGCATAAGCAAATTTAAATTGTAACATCTTTCCCACGCCAAGAGTGGACAGTTTCTATGAAAAACTTGGCATAGTCGGATCTAAAAGGGCAAAACTACTTGCAAGTAAATAAAGTCTCCAAAAAATAAATGATATGTGATGCACAACTTAAAATGATTTTGAATGGACAGAGTAAACTTGACTTGGTATTTTCCAATTATCAGAGAAAATTGCTCTGATTCAGCTTTTCATGAATTGTTAAACGTTTTACGAACAGTTTACGGGAATAAAACCCAGATTTTAATATCAGATTTATACATTATTTTGCTGAAATTTTTGTTGAATTGGTAAAACATTGCCAAACTTTAATCGCGATTATAATGAATACTTATTTTTGGGGTTTATCTTTTTCACTCGGACTTGTTTCACCCGATTTTCATCAGAATTAGATCAAATTTGATTCAGCGCATCTTCAGTGTATAATACAGGATTTCTTTGCAAATAATTTAAAGATTAATTTATCTAAATGAATTCATTTTTATTTATTTTTAATTAATAATGAATGTATTTTTTATTTAAAAAGACATTTAAATCCCGCTTTAAAAAATGCTCCACTACACAAAAAAGTCTACATGAATTCCAAATAACTTTAATAAACACTCTATTAGTCTATTTAAATGCCAAAGGGTAAATTGACATCAAATATATATAGTTATTATTCTTCGATTTATGGAGAAAATCTGCAAATTAATTTTGCAAAATTATATTACTCTGAAGATTTACTGAATCACTGATTCCTTTATTTCACAAATCCCCTGATTGATCTGGGCGATGATTTTCTTTATAAATCGAAGAAAAATAACATTTAATTAGACTCATCTGCCTTTCGTACAACTTATCTTAATCCCAAACGGATACACCTATCACCTCCCCACAATGTTACCAAAATCCAAACACAAAAAATTCTTCACCAAATTATTCTTCCCCTCCCAACTCACTTTCTACCCACTGCAATTAAAAAAAAACTCCCCTTCAAAATTCCCAACTCCCCCCATTTGCTGTTCACCCCCTCCCAAACTCAAAATTACCCCTAAACGCCCCCTCCAAATTCTTCATCCCCCCAAACGAGAAACCCCCTTTCGTCATCCACTCCCTCGAACCCCCCTTAATACTTAAATTGCCAATCGTACAATTATAACCGGCGCGGACCCCCGAAAATACGCGGAGCGGGTTTCGGGCGGCGGTGGCGACGCTAAATGGAATAAATAAACCGGCTTTGGGCGGGGTGGTTGGCGGTTTTGTTGTTCTATTTCCGTTTCTCGGTGAAAAAGGTCGCAGCCGATATCCTCGTTGGGCCTCGCCAGCGGATCCGTCCGATTCGTCCGCGCGCCACGCAGTTTGGCACGGGGTTCTGCTCAGGTTGTGTAACGCGCGCGATATCTCCGAGCGTGCGCCCGATCTCGGCGGCAGCCGTCGTTTTAAAACGACCCCGCTAGTTGCTCGCGGTCTCACGAGCGCGCACGTCCTTTGCCAGTTCCGTCGTTCGCGCGCTTTTCCTCGCCAACTCGAGCCGATTTTACGCAATTCATCGTTCGCGCAGTCCGACGCGCGTCGTCGAAACAACAACGCCGAGATTGTGTAACGCATCGGAATTGTGCGATGGCGCTGGCAAGTTCGGCCGAGTCGCGAGCTGCTCGCGATAGTCGTCGCGGGGACACGCCGTCGGACGGTGTCCGTCGCGATCCGGTTCCGCCGAAACCCTCGGCCGAGGGTATCCGCCGACTTGGCCCACTTTCCCGCAGGTTGCCTGGGAAGGAACTTGGGTTTCGGGGGCCGATCGATCGCGCCGATCGCGAGTCAGTTGTTGTCGTTACGCGCGTTACGTAAGGCGGAGGTACAGAAATAGAAGTGCTCCGAGCTTTAGAGTATTGGACAGGAGGAACGCGGCAGCAGTGGCGTCGGGCCGGCCGTCGAGTCAAGGTCGTCGGAGCGACCGTTTTTTCCGCCGATCGCACTTCCGGCTCCCGACGATCACTCCGCGAGATCGCCTCGCCCAGACTCTATCCTCTCTTCTGGTTTAAAAGACCTGGAGTTTCGGGGTGAAAATTCGGGAATTCGTATTCCAAATGGGGAATTTCACATTCGGAGATAGAGAATGGTGGAATTGAGTTTCGACTTCAAATTCGCCAATTCAATTCCTCGAATTGGTGAATCTGAAGTCGAAACTCCAAGAATTTCCACTGGAATACGAATTTCCGGTTGGACTGATTTTTTAAGTGAAACTCTAAGTTTTTTAAACCAGGGTATCAGTCCGCTTCCGATCGGTCGTTCCTAATCCACTAATCCTCCCTTTCACTGTGTTATTAAAGATCTTTTTCTTGGGGTTTGAAAGAAAAAGTCTAATTCAGATTGGCAAGGGGGAAGTCTTCAGAAAAGTCGACTCTTCACTGCCATTCTGAAGGGTAGACTTTTCTTCCGAATGGATATCATGGCTTGATCATTTTCTGTAGACGTTTATACGTTCTGTTTCGGTGACTTCCGAATTAGTTTTCATACATCTACATTTCCTAACGAGTTTAGAGGCATCAAGTTTCTCCTCGCTGAGCTTACTCTGCTTTACTCTATCCCCCTCCACTTCGTTGTTTGTTGGAATCGTTTCCTCAATGACAGACGTTTCATCGTCCACTGAGAAAACGAGACGGTTATGTCAACTAAGACGGCTTAGTTGGTTGAATAGGACTGTTGCATATTTTGAATAAACTCACTTTTTTTGTTACTAAAATTAAAGATGAATTGACTTAACCGAAGAGTTTAATTGGTTTGATTCTATCAAATTATTTAGTTGCGAGAACTTCATTTGTACAAACGTTTTCTCAGTGTAGAAATTAAAGAATTTGAGAGTATCGCTTTCAGTAGGAATTTGCCAGCTATTATTTTCCATCGTTCATTCTGTCTCTTTTGAAGCTAATGTAGCTAGACTGAGAGAAATAAACATTAGTTGCAGCATGGCAATAATTTAAATATAATACCAACGTCGAATTCAATATTTGCATTGCTTCTATTTAACTCTGTATATTTTTATCTTGCCTAGTTCCAATCCAATCAATATAAGTTTCATCTCAATTGTCACTCATAAAACATAAAATTTTATTTTCATGATTACTCTGACTACCTTACTTACTCACACCTTAACAGTCTTAAGACGTCTAACATGATGCTAGTATATATTTTGATGGCTCAAGGAAGTGGCTTGACTAAACCTTGTAACACGTCTAACCATTATACCACTGACGAAAATATATTTTAGTCATACGAGTGCATAGAGAATGCCACCTCTTTCCCTGTCAAGTGTAACGAAAACTTCCATTTTTAACCTCGTGAACTGAGCCAAATAATGTTTTGGTTTCACTCCCTATAGTAGATTAGTCTTGCATGTACCGCAGTAAGGTAAAAATGTGTCTCTGTTAACTCATAACTATACATTATTGTTTATAACAAATATGGATTTTGGTGGTTCCAGTGTTCAAAATTAACAAAACAGCAAGCATCATGAAGGATGAAATAGTAAATCTTTCTCTCTTTTCATCCCCTTTCTTCTCCCGCAACCTCGTTGCTGAATGTACTATTTTAGTAATGTTACCATTTGATCGACTAGATAGTTTCAAGGTAGTAACCAATTTACGAACAATACACGTTTAATGCCCTTAACTTGATTAATTAAAGCTAACAACGCTCCTGAGTTTGACGTTTATATTTAATATTTACATAGAGTAATTGACGGTATTTGTGATTGTGCCATTATAAAATGTAGGTTGCACATTCGAAATAACTTCTACCAAAGTAGATGCACACACAAATTAGATGCATGACACAAATCAGTGCAAACAATACAGACATACCCAATAGTACATTACGCAACCAGACTACGAAAGTCGAATTTCCCGAATGAGGAAATTGCCTCCTCTGCTCTTTTCGTTATAATCCTCTAAAAAAAGAGTAGTAAATTACTCTACATTGATACAATCCAAAATGCAACTACACCCAATAGATGATTCATGCCAGACAGTTTCCTACCATCAAATTCACTAGAATCATCTTACTGGTCATCTCTGTATTCCCTATCCACAAACTGTTTCTCTACTCAATTTCAATTCACTTTCCTGACGAAAACCTCTCTAACCCAACTCTCTTCCCTGCTCTAATTTTCCAATTCTCTAACCCACCTCTTCCATCTTGACTACCCTTTCTCCCATTAGAACAAATTAACCGTCCTCATGTAGATATCATCTAAATAACAATCCATTCAGAACTACCACTTCCCCTTGCATCCACCTAACCCCCAGTGCTGACCATCCAATCAGCGATCGGCAACATTGCTTGACCTGACTGTTGCCAACTTACAATGAGTAAGCAATACCGAGCAGCTACAGATGTCTAACGTGTTTGTCGTGTTGAGTTGAAACGCACAAGGATTACCCACGAAATGCCGGAGGAAGCAAGGTCCCGAACCGTGGTCCAGCGTGAGTTGGACCAACCAGAACGGAACTTGCCCGAGAATCGCTAAAGTGTCGTTACGAACGCGTGGACGTGTGGCTACGAGCGAGATGTGCGCAAAAAGTCGAGCCTGGCGGTACGAGTGTTGTTTGGCAGTTGGGGCTCGTGCCAGATGCGCGTTTACACGAGCCCTGAATACTGTAAATGCACTATCTGGTACGACATCTCTTCTGCCACCGTTCACCAACGACGACCCTTCACTCGCTCGCGTTCTCGTTCTTCTCCTCCCATCTTCTTCTCTTCTACTGCTTCTACTTGTTCTTCTTCTTGCCCGGTGTGTGGTTCGAATGGTTACGCGTAAGACAACTTAGCTCTGCCGACTGTGATTCTTTTTGTAGACACTTTGATGTACGCGAAGCAATCCGAGGATACAGAAATAAACGTTTTAGAATAAGAGTTGAGCATCAACACCCTCGTTGTACACGCTGAGAAAAGCTGGCGTAGAGACTGTACTAGTGTGCATTACACTGCGCCGTTTATTTAGAGCAAGTTCTAGTACGAACACTCCTCTCGTTGGGCGATTTCATTTATTTATATATCATTTCATCTCGAGGAACGTGCATCCAGTTATTATTTCATAACAGGTCCATCATTACCGAGGTGGTTTCATTAATACGGTGCGACTGTTATTAACGTTTTCTGGATGCAGTGACATTGAAAAGTCGAGCTCAAATGACAAGTTGATTTTTCTTTATCGAGTGTAAAAAAACAGTTTTGTCAGAGTTTTTGTGGACTGTTGAGGAAACGGTGGTTTTAATTGGTTGGTGAAATTAGGTCGTGGATGTTTTTATGTATACGTAATATTTTGAAGAGATACAATTTTGAGAATCGAAAAAGGTCCAACATTTGTTAGAAGTAATTATTTTTTAGTTTTTATATTAAATCGGATACTAGAAAATGCAAACGGAAATTTTATACAGTAAATCCTAAATTTTCGACATTGAATAAATTTAATTTTGGACGATAGACATACAAAATTATACACTACATATTGCATTATTATCAAGCAAACTTGATAATAATGCAGTTTATCTCTAATGACAGAAGTTTAAAAAATTGCAGCATTGGTACCTTTTACCTAGACAGTAATGGCTTGAAAAATTAAATATAAGAGGGACGTTTAAGTGGCATTGATACAATTAAACTTATGCTGATTTGTAGCAATGAATCTTTAATAAGTTATCCGAGTTATTCCGCGTGATCCAAGATCATGCTTCGGATAAACGGAAGAAGACCTTGCATTACTGAACGCTGAATAACCGGACAACTACTGTATCTTATAATTAATTTGGTTTGCTCTAAAAATTACACGGAAAAAATATCTACCAATATTCCACACAAATGTGAAATTATTAATGAAAGTTAAAAATGTCGCCCATCAGAAATTGTTACGTTATGAATATCATTTCTTGTTAAGATTAACTGATTTTACAGCAGATTTGTGCTCGGATCTTTTTCCCTGCTGCAGCAAATTATGTAAAAAAAGTATTATTTGTATATTTTAAAAGTAAATGCTTAATAATTAATTTACCATTAATACTTTATACATTTAATTTATTAATAAAAAGTAAAGGTAAATCAACTTGAAAATCAACATGATTGTAAATTAATTTTTTTTTATATTTATTTCTACTTTTATAAGTCGTTGTTCTGCATATTATAATTCAGTTGTATTCACTACTAAATTTATTCAAATGTCATAAAATAAGCAAATATATTCTAAAGCACATTCTTTTTAGATAATTTGACAATTATGTGATGATTATTAGCAATTAGTACAGATAAATAAATAAGTCAGTTATACACACTCGTACCATTTTATCCACCTTACTTTTTAATATACCAGCCCAATATTTTAAATATTTCATTCATAAATACCAAAGTTACGATATTTCGTCTCGTTGTATCTATTAAAGGTATAATTGTGTCTTTAATAAGATATCAGTATTCAGTGGTACATTAATTTGTAGATAAGCATTTCTCTGCGTGTAATACTTAGTTTTAAGGATGTTGTCTCTATGTCAAATTCGTCGACACCATGTGAAATATTTGTTGTTAATTATTAGTATTTTAATCAATGTTTCAAAATGTAATTGTATCCCTGTTGAAAGTAACTATTAAATTTAAATAAATATTGAAAATTGTATGTTACATTCGATTCTGCATGGGTCGAATGTAAATTACACAGTCAATCGAATTTTATGAATGCGGATATATTTTTAACATTGCATTTATAATTCTATGAATTGCAAGTGTTATTTTCAAGAGGGTTCTGCACTTTTATCATTTTCGCATCACGTTTTATAAAAATCACATTGTAATTTATTGTAACTCCGATAAAGCGATAATATAACGATAAAAATGAACATTTATTGTCATTCGTTCACGTCGTAATCTGTATTGGAAGATCTAATTAATGTACGTTGAAAAAAATGTTCCTCTTTATTGGATACTGAAATCAGTGACAGTTGATAGCGCCCAAAAATAGAACAATCTCGTTTTTCGAAACTTGCATAAATAAAATAATTGCTTAATAAAATGTGTTTGATTTAGGTGTGTAAGAAGTTATTGTACTGTGTATGTAAATCAGGGAATAAATAAAGTAATTAAAAAGGGCAGTATTTTGTAACTGAAATGTAACGTGACAAGTCCAAGATTTCTATAAAATTAAGTCTAACAATTATTTTTATAGAAAGGCTATTTTATATAAATGCTTTTAATATGCTTTTTGATTGTTTCTTGGACTGTTGTTTACCCCTAGTTCGAATATTCTAAACCCTTCAAACAACACAAAACTCGATAATGTATATTATTTTATATCAATTTAAAAGTTCAACTTTCTATTATAGTTGTGAACAATAATCAGAACATAATCCATAACATAATTGAATAATAACATTTTATAACATAAACTTCAGCTAAATTCTGAAGAATTGCTAATTTCAACATAACAAAATTGTAATACAAAAATCGATTGAATAGCAGGAAAACAGTTCAGCGTTAAAAATCGTTATTTTTGGCGATTTAGTGCTAGGAGATAAACAGCATTCTATTGTTACTGTCTTCATTTATTCAGTGCAGGTGTTGGAATCCAGAGAAATTATCATTAATATTTCATCAATGTGGTTTAAAGTGCTTACCCATTGAAAGTCACCTAAAATACGTTTCATCACTATTGCTGTAATGACATTGCCATTTCTGCTAAGATTATAAGAATCTTCATCGAAGGATGAAATAAACATTTCGAGAAAAAATTCGCAAATCTTTGATAAAATGTAATACAAATATAACAAATAATATTTTAATATAATATGTAAAAGTAATATTTTAAATATTTTTAGAATATCTCAGATTAAGAAGTTTTGTTCGTTTGAATTCATTTCATTTTATCAAAACTCATCAAGGAAAACTTGCTAAAAATCTTATTTAAAAATTGCGATTTAAGCCTTCTTTGGAACAGTTTTATATTTAATTCTCTTCGTTTCTGATCATTTATTTGAAATAGAAAAAAAAATTAATAGAGTATAATATTTTTACTTAATTAAGAAATACGTAAAAATTTTGTATAAATTTACTTAAAAAAGTAGAAATTGAATGGAAAGAAATGGTTTAATATAAAGGCATGAAATGGTATATGTTAATTACATTATAAACTTATAATGTAATTATAAACTTAATTTCATAAGTAAATAATTCAAAGCGTAGTATTTACTTATGAAATTAAGTTTATAATGTAT
>JABFPB010008385.1:0-10191 GCA_022817645.1 Ceratoteleas bidentatus | reverse complement strand
TACGACCGCAGTTTTTACTTTAACCACCTAATTGTTTTGCCCCCCAGAAAATGCCTATTACTCCATCTTCCCGGGAGTCCCCCCTCCCCCTCCCACCCGAACGATATTAAACCCCGGGCTAATACATATTCCGCGCACTCGGCGCCGACTTTATAAATCAATTTCATTCTTGTGGCAGGGGGCAACGTGGTCGCAACGTGGTATCGGCTCGCTTTCGATTGCTCGCAGGGGTGTGTGTGCGTGTGTATGTGACGGCACCGGTGATTGCAGTACATAGTTAGCGCGCTATCGCGTTGTCCTGGCAACGGAAACGACGGAAAGAGTGAACGAACGGGGGACGGATAACGAGAATATTGACGGACGTGGTGTGTGTTTGTGTGTATGTGTGTGAGGGTGGGTGTGTGTGTGTTGAAAGGTCGACGGGCGAGGGACGGGGACGCGCGAACAAAGACAGACGAGCGGAGCAAATGTCAAGCGAGTAGCGACGGGCTAAGGTCCTGATCAAAACTTGACGGCCTTGTCGGGCTTTTTGATGGAGCGGCATTGACGCGCGCGGAAGCACGGAAATTGGATGTTTCGGGCGGACAAGACGCGCGACTTTAAATTGTCCAGACCGGATGCGCACAATTGACGGGCAATGTGCATTTTGGCCGGGCAATGTGCTGTTTGGGTTATTTAATGGATTAATAATAATCGGGATCGAGAGTGACGTTACGTAAGCTGGGACGTGGAAGTAAAAATTGGGGATTTAAATCGACATTTTGCTGTGTGCAGATTCGGGGCAGTGTTGGTATCAGAGGCGTTTGGTTGTATTGATTTATATTTTAAAAAATGGAACGATTATTCGCAAGAGGGGTTTAATCCTCGAGTGTAAAGAGAGGAAAATGGGAAGATTATTTATAGACGGATCTGAGAAAAGAAATTGGGAAGATCAAAATGGTAATTTAGAAAATAGTTCAGAGTTTTCAAAATCAATTGCAGATGGTATTGGAAATTGAGTTTGGAAACGTTCTGTGAAAGGTGAAAGGTCGTGTACCAATTTTAAGATGAATTGATGTTTCATTTTGAAAAATGTATAACTTTTTCCGAGGGGAGATGGTAGTTTTGCAAGATGTTTATATTCAAACAGAATACAGTACGAACAGTATTTGAAGTTACTGAAGCATTGCTGTAATGCATTTTTCAAAATATTGCTACACATCAATCGATCAACAGTTCTCAACAAAGTCAGTTTCCTCGAAATGCCACTAAAACCGTTTTCGTATTTGACATTAAATCGAATCAGCCTGACATAACCATTTTCAGAGGTTATGACCGAACGCGACGTAGCGCTCACTCTCAATCGAAGCGAAATTGAAGCTCAAACTTGGACACGTTGCAGAATGGAGATACAGTCATCTGGATGTTTAAACTATAGAAAGCCTAATCGATAAATGTTTAATTTTTGCTAGAACAAAGGGTGGCTATTCGTCTCTTCGTATTATTTTTATGGAAACATTTTTATGATAATATTTTTCCATACAATTTTTCCATAAACAATTTTATGGAAAAAACATTTTTTTCTGCATTTTTCTATTCAGATTCAACTATGCTTATTTCTAGTCAACAATTTATCTGGGATCTTTATCTCGCTTCTTGAAAAAAATGTTCATGCAAATTCGAGGGTAGGAAAAAGAGTGAGAAGCGGTGAAGAAACCGCGCTCCATCGCGGATTCCGTTCCAATTAATTTAACATTCATCAACTCCAGAGATGATAATAACGCGGGCGAAACGACGAAAAGCATCGCGCGATTGGCGCGCCGCCTCACAGCGGAAAGTAATTAAAAACTTCGACATTACACGCGAAATTGGAACCGACAATTTATTAATTCTTCGTTAACGGCCAGGAGTCTGGCGTCTTCGACCATCCAAGTATCCTCCACTGAAAAATGAAGGTAACGTTATCGGGATTCTCTGTTCGATAACTTTTTTCTGTAGACTACTAGTAGAACTAGTAAAAACAGAAAGGTCAATTGCAAGCAATTTCATCCTAATCACATTGATAAGACAAGTTTCATTTTGAAGCTGGGAGGTAAATGTCAAGAGTCACCTCTACTTTAAAACAATCATTTTCACTTAAAAAACATAAGTGGTTAAAGAAAAATTATTCTAAATATCTGACATTAAAGACAGCATTTAATACACGCTTTTTAACCTTTTAATCTTTTAACCCGAAGATGTCTCCGAACAAAATACTTTAAGCTCGGTTTAAAAAAACATTTCTTTCCAAATCCATTCGAAAACATCCCCAACATTTGCATACCAACAATTCACTATCACCCATTCAAACTTGAAATTCCAAAACCGACTCAACTTAACCCAAATAACCCTCATTCCTGCCCCACCCCCATTCCGGCCGGAGCATCATTTCAATTCGCTAAACCACAGCAATTCCGCCGGCCAAATTCAAAAAACGCCAACTCCCCGACTGCGGGTGTCCTCCCCGAAACTGCTGAATCAACGAGAGTGAATTGTGCCAAGAATTTGGAATGCGTCGGAACTTCAGCAACAAAGCCCGCAGCAACTTTTCTGCTGCAAAATTGTTCATATTGTGGCCGAAAATGTCACGGACGTGACGCACATTCGCGATCCGCCGTTTCGATTCAGTTAACGACGCGCCCGGCGAGAAAAGTTGCGGGTTCAAGGTGCGCGCCGCGACGGGATTTGCGCCAACTTTGCGCAAATCCCGCGGAGCGAGCGACGCACTCGCGCTCCCGCGGCGTCGTCGGATTTATGCGGACTTTATGCAAACTTGGCGTAAAACGCGTCTCGCGGGCGCGCATTAGCATAAACTTTGCGTAATGCTCACCGGCGTGGCGGGAGCCGAAGTAACGGTCTGCCTTGAACCGCAAGTGAACCGAAGTCGGGACAAAAATTGCTGTATAAGGGGAGGGCTAATGATGGGGCCGTTTGGGACGATGGATACAGCGAAACTATGATTGCTTTGTTGCAAAGTCAGGTTGTGTTTGGGTTGAATGAAGATTTTTATTATAAAACTCGCTTTTATGAGCGCAGATATATGCGAGAACTTTGGAAATCAGTATGGAAATTGACATGCATACATTTTTAGTAGTCATCGGTTTAGTTATTAGACGAAATTTATTTGGATACTGCAAAAACTTGGAATTATGAAAAAAATAGATGGCAATTAGTTTCTATAATGGTTTCTATAATTCAATATATATTTGTCCATGTTTCGTTGAACTAAAATAATAAAACAAACGCTTACAGCATTTTCATTCTCGTCAAAAATAGACTTTATGACGGCACCACTACTGACAATATATTTGTAACAGGCCAGACCACGAAATCCCATTACGTAACGGGCTTCAGACGTCTGTCAGACGTCTACCGAATCGATTACCGAAAATCTTTGTCGGGACCACACGTGCGTCTGGCCAGGACCACTACGTTCAAAAACAATATCTCCAGTACAATGCGCGCGCGAAAATGGAATTGATCCGTCGGTGTCAAGTGTCGCAAATTACCCGAGCGATGATAGACGGGTTAGTTGGTGCGCGGCTGTGAGTACCGCGCGTCGTTGTGACACGAATTTAGTTTATATTGCCGGAGTAATGTCTAAATTACACTCGAAAAGCGGCGAGCTGAATTATTTATTTCGATCGGACGAATTTCGCCGGTCAAAGTTCATGCCGTCGAAGGGCTGACGAAATTTGAGTCGACTTTCAAAATGTACGTTTCTGAAAAAAGGAACGAGTTGGAGAATTTTTGTTGTAAATTCGAAATTGGATTCGAGATCGGAGAAACTTGCAGAACAGTGAAGCAATTTGGAGAATTGATACGGCTGCCATATCGAATTTGAACCAGGAATAGGGAATGATAAATGATTAATATTTCACTCCTTTATCATTTGTTAAGACAATCTGTACTTCCCAAATGAGCCTTAAATTTGTTTTGAAGAAATCAAGGACTGAAAACAAGTTCAGGCCTTAAATTGATTTTTGTGAAGATCAATAATATCAATCTCACAAAGTAAGTTAAACGTACTTTCTGAAGGACACATCATACTAGCCACTCCAACTAAACAATGACTAAGCAAAACTCTCTTTATCATCATCTACTTCCAATCTTTACACTTTACTCTCCTTTCTCAAATTAAGTTTAACTCCACTTCTGAACTATACCTAACGTTTTATCATTCCGTCACTTCTTCACCCCTCCCACAAAACGAAAAAAGGTGTATTGTTCGCACGAGCATTCACATGTTTGTTTAAACCAAACACTCCGTTTCCTCTGAAAGTAGAACACCCTAAATTTAGCTACAAAGATGCCCTAAACATTCGTATGTTTGCATCATAATACCATATTCATAGGCTGTACGTACAAAGTGTAATGTGGTTACAGAAATACAAAACATCGTTGTAACTTTACGTATTGTGAGCAAATTTACATACCAAATTATTTTAGGTAAAAATACACAACATATTGTGTTCACTGACTTTATATATTTAGTTTATCGCAGATATTTACTTCACTTTCAATGCAGAGTCTATTTCCTTGCAAAATTTTTTCTAAAACGTAAAAAAACATAAAATCGTAGTATATGCTCTTGATTCCAGTTTTGTATGTATACAAAATATATTTTAATTTTAAACAATATCTGTAATATTACATATAGAATTTAGAACTATTGAAATACAAAATATATATTTGTAAAGTAAATGTCCTAATTACGGTTATAGACCTAATTTGAGTTGTTTTTATCCAGTAATTTCTTCTGAAAAAAATTAAAAGCTAAAAATACTGATTCTCATTACAGACTACCCGATTTTATCTTGAATTACTTTATTTGATAAGTTTTATGCCAAAAAATCAATAAAATCCAAATGGCTGCTAAACTAACCCAAACCGTTACATTTACCTTACACAAATTTACGAATTCACTTTATTACACTAAAGCAACGATCAGCGAGGACCACTTTCACTGAATCTTCTATAATCTTCATAATCGACAACAAAAATCCTAAATTTACACCACAAATCTACCAATTTCCATTCACTACCTAAAACCAGACTCTCAGCCCTCGATTTCTCAACCTCACACCATCCTTCCAAGGACATAATCTCAGTCCCTTTTACGCTACAGCCATATGTCAATCCCAGCCGAAATTTCCTCCCCCACGTTCCGGACAGCCGCACATTGCTCGCGCCATTTGTTCCATCCGCCCATTTTTTCTTCGCAAACCCGAAAATCCCATTCCCGGGCTCGCCCGGCCCGTCACGTGACGTCCCTCGAACGATCGGGCCGAGTGCTCGGTCCGGGCGCTTTAAAAAGAAAATAAGCCGGCGGATAAAGTGTAACAAGCGCCTTAACGAGCGCTCATCTCTGTCGCGTGCAATCGCCGCGCGGCGGCGTGCGGCCGCTGCGCAATTGACGGCGCGCGTATTTCAGCGGAGCGCACGACGTCGCCGATGACGCCGCGGTCGACGTCGATCCGTGCACCTTGCTCGAAACAACGTCCCACCCCTCGTCATCGCCAATTCCGACGATCGATCGAGCGAGCTCTCGCTCGCGAATCAGAGAAAGAGAGAGCACGTCCTCGGCCGCGTGAACACATCTCTGAACAGACTCACTAATCTCGATTTCTGTTTCATGTGCATGTGTGTCTGTGGCTGGATGTGTGGGAGTGCGGCGGGGAAGTTTAAAGGTTTTACAATCGGAAACATTATTGGTAGATCCAAAGAAATGTAAGACAAAATGAAGAATTTAGTTCTCTAGTGAAAATAGGAATTGGCCATTAGGAAACATATATTCCCAAATATAATAATCCCAATGTATTCCCAATATTTTCCAACTATATTGTAAAATGTATTTCTCTTTTTTAGGGTTGTATTTAGGGTAAACATGTCTTTTATTTGTAGTAAAGTATTTAACGTGAATAGTGATTTGATAAAGAAAGAATTCGTATACAGATGATAAATATTTCAATATCCTGTAGTTTAAATATTCTGACGACTGTATCTCCATTCTGGGACAGTAAAATCTATTTATTTGTGGTAAATAAATCTTGTTTCTAGGTCTAGTTACTGGCTCTGCTTTGGGTTTTAGACTGGTTGTTGAAACCATTCAAACACTGACTGTTTTGGGTTCTGAACCCAAGTTTGATGTGTTTATTCCACATTAAACGAGTTTTTGCAAACTCATTTAATGTGGATTTTAAAGAAATAATAAATTTTAAAATAAAACATTTGGTCGTTATAATGTTAGTTTAATATTTCGATGTAGTATTTTTTAAACCCTTGTTTACTTGTCGAAAGTAAAATAAATGTAAATCTCAGTTATTTTACGTTTTAGTAAAGTAAATTTGATTCCGAAATTATTGATTTGCGAATGTAGCATTTCTAAACACATTTCACAGAATATAGGTAAGCTGTCTGCATTTATGTGTGTGTATATGTGTGTGAGTGGGTATTTTCAGAGTTGTCGATGTATATTTTATACATTTGAACTGTTTTAGTATGCTTTTTGTTACTTTCATAAATATATAATTTCAATATAATAAAGTTGACCAATTCCGATTTCTATACGTAGACAGTAATGTGGATATAAGCAAATGGGTGATTGTATGTCATTTGTTTGTAGTAGTGTTCCGTGCATGTGATTGTTGATACACGTCTGCAAAGTTTTAGCACACTTTTTTCTTTTATTTGTATTAAATTTTGATTTTTATATACTTAGAAGAATATATAGATGCATGGATGGTCGTCGATATTCATTGTTAAATGTCTACAGAGTGCAAAAGATCGATGTAAGGTGTACACGATTCCGGTGTAACATGTCACTTAATAAAGCAGTAATTGATTGATCGGGGAATTAAATTATACCTACTTTTTTCATTGTTAATATAATATGAAGACTATTCTCTCTAAATAAGAATAAATTTACTTTTTTTAATCCCTCAAATTATTCAAAATTTACCTAATTAACTGTTTACCTAAAAAACAGTTTTTGTATACTGAAAACAACTAAAAATCCCGTTTTTAATTGGAAAAATGCTTTGATTACGAGTCTTTATAAATTATAACAATTTTATTATAATCATGTCTGGTAACACTGCCAATTCCGTCAGATTTCTCTGTACCACCCTATATTTTTTTCGACTTCATCGACATGCACAATCTGCGAACAATGACCCATTCACTACCCATTTTCCCGTGCCGCCATAATGCCAAAATCGATCATCGTTACAACCATTGTTTCGAATTAAGCGTGACCGAAACCAATCCAAGGTTCTTGGACTCAAATGAATCAGTCTTCAACCGATGAGTCAACACCAGATCGACGTCAAATCGCTAATGAATCAACATTGGCAAACGCGTTAGACTAATGCCGTCGAAAGACCACCTCGGTTCGTCAGGATTAACATTGTACCGAGTTGGTCTTCGCAAAATTTTGCAACGTTGGCCAAACTGTTCAAATGTTAGTTTTTCCGCACCGACGCCGCGATCAATTAATAACTCTCTACTAACACTTTAAGAAACATTAACTGGGTTAACGGAATATCATCGTTTAAAATGTCACATAACTGACATTTTCAGAAATCTGCGATTACCAGATTGCGATTACCAGAACTATTTCAAAAAGCCCAAAATAATTATGCATACTATCGTTATTTTGTATTTTATTATTATTCTTAGATATTCTTTTTTGCTAAATCGTTTTTTTGCTAAATTATATCAAAAGGAATATTTTCTTTAGTGCATGTTACAGGCAATAAATTACACTATTTTTGTTTGAAAAAATTAATTTCCAAATATATTATCTGAATTAGACAAATACTATCTTCTCGAAGAATATCTTTCACTATTTTTCTGCATATATCGTAAAGTCAGTTAAAACTTCATCAAATAATTGAAATTGCGAACTTGTTTTCATTTTGAAAACCAGGGTATTACTCAACCGACATATACCGGTGATCAATACGAAAAAGTCTTTTCACATTTTTGCGAATTCGGCACGTTGCCGTGCGTCGAGTTCCACGCGTTATTAAATCACGAGTCGCGAACAATGATAAAGTTGGTACACAACTTTTTGCTGGCTCGTTGACGATAAGCCGTTCATTAATCGTTAATTAGAGATGGTATCAACGTTGCACGCCGTCCATGAAAGTTTATTAATCGCGAATGGACTGAACGGCGGTATCCTTAACTGAAGACAATGGTTGCATCAACGGTAATTAACTCGACGATTCCGTGTATCGATACTGAGACAAGAGTGCGCGCATATTACATCAGTATGACGTACTTCGAAACTGGTTCAATGCTCCGAAACACATCCTGACCGGATGTGTTCAGAGGCGATTCGTCATATGTCAGGATAAAGATTTCGGCAAAAAAGCCATTGAAAAGAAGTGCCATTCAATAAAGAGAAATTCAAATCCCAAAAATCCGGTCCCTTTTTTTAAAACAACACCAACGAGTAGTCAAAGTGCATTTTTCAATGCCTTGAAAAAATATTTTGAAGAAAAAATATCTTTGAAAAACGTACGAACTTTAATTCGAAACGGTTTTCAAGGCCATCAATCAATCAATCCGAATTTGACATTGACGAACCGGCGAGGAAAATGTCGGAACAATGTCCAATTGCCCCCCACCACTGCCCCCCTCCCGCGATAATCAAAATGGCATTAAGCTGAGTACCGGCATCGATTGCGCAACGCATCGCCTTGAAATTTCGTGTGTTTCCCGGGTTTTAATTAACATTGCATACGCCGCAGTAAATCAGCCGCGCGATTGCAGTTTCGCAACACAAAAGAAGCGTACCCGTCCGGCAAGACGGTTTTTCTCACAGTGCCCCCCTCCCCCCTCACCCATCTAGCTAACAAACTCCGAATGAATAAATAAAACGCGTTTCACAACAATTGAACGCTTTCTTGCAATCGGCCGCGTGAACCGGCGGGACCGCTAGTCCGAGGGGGGCAGGGGGGGGGGGTTTACACGGTTTCGCGCTCCGGTTTCCCCATGGAAGTCGTGCTTTCCGATCGTTCCTTCGAATCGGGGCAAAAAGCCGCGAGCAAAAACCCATCGGATCGGCCGATTTTTCTCGGTTACCAAGCAAGGGGGGAGGGGACATTTTTCAGCCGAACGGTTTGCGCGTACGCGTAATCTGGATTTATAACTCATTAGCATAAGAACGCGGCGGGCCTGCGAACGGAAGAAATCGCCGCTAATTTATATATTTCCCATATGCCGGGCACGACTTATCGTGGCACGATCATTAACCGGAGCCAGTTGATTGGCCGCTTTTTGCGCTTTCGCGCTTTTTGCGAAAAGCGACCGCTCGAATCCTGGCCGGGGTCCAATTTTTCCGGCCCCCCTCTTTCGTGCGTTTTTGCGGAAAAGCAATCAGGTTCGCCGTTTCAGTTGGCAAACGTGAACTAGCTCCATCTGTGTTTCTTTTCGTGTACGAGAGTCTGCGGAATACCGCGATTCGCGAACGAAAATTGGACATGTGCGCACCGTTAGGTCGCCGAGTTTTTCTCCATGGGGATCGACAGTCGAATGAGAGAGGCTGGGAGGGGGGAGGTGCAGCGCCCCCTGTCGGGATGACGGTGAACCAGGTGCAGTTGAGGCACGTCGGACGAGCACAAGATTGTGCGTGCCTCGGTGCAAACTGTAGAGTTTCTGAGGGGAACGGGAGGGGAAAGGGCAGCCAGAGAGGGGGCCGAGCCTTTTCCACCGTTTTCGGCACAAAGATCATCGAAACAACGGGTCCGCTGACAAAGAGCCGGCTCCACTCATCTGCTCATTTCCTGGAATAACAAGTGCTTAACCTGCTGTTTTCGAGGCTCGATTGTCGGCGCTAATGTCCATTCAGGCCTCGAGTTTTACACTGCAAAGTTGCATTTCGACGAGGAGAACGAGATGCGACTCTCGCCAATGCAGAACCGTCCAACCCTCCCTCGAATTCGGCTTGGAAACCCAACATAACCTCACTTTTCCAAACAACACCTAATATCTCCGCGAAAAAAACGGATCTGGGGGAGCTTTCAATCGCCGGTGATCGGAAGCCCTGGCACCAATTTTTTATTCAAACCCCCCCGGCCGCGGCGCGCCGCCCCGGGGGCCCCCCCCCGCGGCCGGGGGGGGGGGGGGGGGGGGGGGGGGGGGGGGGGGGGGGGGGGGGGGGGG
>JABFPB010008384.1:0-10171 GCA_022817645.1 Ceratoteleas bidentatus | reverse complement strand
AAAAATAATACGCAAAAATGAATCCGGTTAAATGTGTCTTTGTATGTTTTGATACGTAACATTCCCGCAAATATTCCTATATGTTTCTGTATGTTTCAATATGACGTTTTTAATAGGGAATATTCATTTGGAGAAGATAAATGAAACTCGAATAATGAACTCTTGTGTTACTGCAGTAAACGTATTGACAAATATTTCAAATTCTCTACGGTTATTTGTTCATCACGAATTCTCCTTGCTGATTACACGTTCAGTAAACAATCTCAGTAATAAACTTCGCTTCATCTTATTCCAAAAACTAACAAATTTACATAACGCCGTACTGAAGTTCCAACTCGTTTTTCTAAATCACGCTGTCGTCTGCTCGAAATAACTTCTTTGCAGTTAAGCTTATTTAGAAATATATTTCTCGATGGGATTAAATTGTTATCTTAATCCCAGCACTTTGCTTCCACAATAAACCATTATTTCGGAATCGCATTATTTATCTTCGCGTCTTTTTTGCGGAAGCAAATCTGGATTTTGCTAATTCCTTTATCAAATGGATTAGCAAATTGTGTCAAAAGAAATTGACACAATTTGCAATTAAAAATCATTTCGCCCGACTGTCCGTATGTGTATTAAAAGTCGTGCGTGCGTTAAACAAATAAGTATTTCCCGAGATTCGATAACTATCCGCTCTCATTTATTTAGTCTGAGCAAATGAAAAAGGACAAAGCGACAATTTCGGTCCATTTTCCGCTGCAGTATTTCGCTGTTCGATAATATCTCTTCAACAATAAAGGAATTGTACAGAATAAATGTCGGTATCTCTCTGTCGGTATGTTAACTAACATAATATGATGTATAACGTTGTTCGATAAGCAAGTTTTTATTGATTTCACTGCGAGGTTGGCGCAAGTTTTCTTGTTCTCCAGATAATTTTATTTTATATAAAAAATGCAAAAATATGGAAACAGATATAGAAATATATTTTGAAGTGAAAATATCGAAAACTCATTTAAAAATTATGGAAATAGTACTATTTCTAAATTTTTTTTTAATTTGGTCAAAACTGCTTAAACGTACTGAAAAGCAAATGAGAAGTCACAATAACGAAACATCGACTTCAAATTATCACTGATTATCACTGAGATTCAAAACCATTTACATCGATAGATTTGAATTAAACGATTCACCGCAAGAATATCTCTTACGATATTCACGTCCATTGTTTAAAGGTCACACTACATAATTTAATAAACCACAATTCAACGAAAGTTGTACGAATGTGTTCCTAACAATAATTCGGTTATTTTTGTCGATAATATAGGGATTGCGTATGACCGCAGCACGTATCCACGATTGTCTGAAATGAAAACGTGTTAATCTAAATAAGAGTAGAAATAACACGAAACAGTACATACAGAAGAAATATATACACAGTATCTCTCACAGTACAAACACAACTAATATATAAAAGATTAATACTCGATACACCCTAAATCGACGTCCACAAGTTCTCAGGTAATAACGATATTAGTCGATGCATCTCGCAAAAGTTGAACTTGCATGTTTTGTGGACTAGTTTATTGCTACATTGAATGATCGTTTAATCAAATTTAACTAGCGTCTAACGCAGCGGGAGAATAAATCACTTATTTTGCAGAGTTAATACTTCCTGTTTGTAATAAGGAGTATTTGTATCGTTAAATTAACCAAACTACGATAAATTTATGGAGAAACCGAGATGCAAACCGCTTGCGTGGAACGTCCTCCAAAGTGTCTAATTGAAAGTTTACGATGTTTCGCAATAAAGTCATCGGAACTTACTGAATTTTCAATTTGGATTGAGGACGAGTTACTTATTTGTCTGTGTTTTGTTCGTTGTAAAATCAATTTCTCAAAAAGTCTTTTTTTGCTTGTTAAACGAGCTCTGCTGTAACAAGAAACCTTGAACGGAATCCAGGGCATTTTTTATGATATTTTATATCAATAATATTCTGGTCAATGTAAATCAAGTGTCTCCAGTCACTTTATTTGCTGCAGCAATAATTACAGAGTTAATTACTTTACACCCCGTGAATGGGATCTATAAGTTCGTTGCATTTTAATTGAAAAGTGGGACAAGAATTTCCTGTAAAGTTGGCTCTAAAATCCACAGACCAAGTTATGATTACGTTTCGAAATGTTTGTCAGATTAACAAGAGCTGGTACCTATTTTATTTAACAGGATGTTAAATCCTTTCCAGCTATAGCGTTGGCACATTCATTTCTTTCACACTGGTGATGATTTCAAACGAGTGAATTTCCCAAGGCTTTGCCTCGAACTAAAATCCATTCGTTGGAGTTCATCAGCCTCCCAAGTCGCATACGATATTTTTTCAGAGGCGTGCACTAGAAAATGTCAAGTTTTTAACCAAGAAAATGAGGGACGAAAGTTGCCAACCTGGATCCATAGTCAGCTGGCAGGAGATAAAGATTCGTTCGGTTCCTGGCAAACTTCGCCGACAAATGTCAGTTTATGGAGGTTGAAAATTTTACGTTTCCGGTGTACGTATGTAAAAAATTGTATTAATTAAAAGATGGAGGGGGCGTCTGGCAACTTTTTTCCTTAAATTTCTCCAAATTGCCTTGGAATATGAAATGTCAACGAAATTATTGATTTCCAGATGATGCATTTATCGTTGACATCCTGAAAAGGTCTATAAGGTTTTTAAAATAGAGATAAGAAATTCAAATAGACACATTCACATTTGAAAAATTGTTATAAGTATTTATAAAAGCGGTTGAACGTACCCCGCAACATTCTAGAAATGTTTATACATAATATCTTGTGCAAATTTATAATATTTTTCTTCCAACTTTCGAATCAGAGGTGTAAAGATTAGGGTAGAAAAATTAATTTGCCATATTCACGGAAAAGGAAGCAATAATCAAATGACAGGAAAAAACACGTGATGCGGCGAAAAGTATTATTTTATCCAGTTTCATATTTATAAAGTTTTATTGCAATGTGGAATGAAAACAATTCGTTTTTCCAGAGGATTATTCATGATGATTCAGATAATGCTGAGAAGAAAAATGTAAGGGTGAAACTAATAATTGTAGTTGCTAACGTGGCCTGTACCTTTTTTGTTCGTTGGATCACATTAATACATAAATGAAATAAACTTTGTAGACAGAGTAATTATCGAATCCTGTCACGTCCTTTCAATGAGATACTTGAGAAGTAAAAGGCCGAAAAAAGACTGCCTATATGATATACACTCTACAAAAGAAAAAGTAAAATCAACGGAATATTTCACCGTATTCAACAGAATTGTTCGATGTTAGTGGAAAAATACACTATTTGTTACGACATTTTTCGAATTCCGCGGAATATTCCGCCTCAATACGAAAATTTCCGTCAAAGAACACGTAAAATTCCGCGTGCATCCTACGACGAAATCCGACGTAGCATCGGTGAACCAAATTACGACGACGATTCTGATGCGATTTCCGACGTTGGATTTCGCATCGGATTCCTCATCGAATTCTTTAAGTAGGGTTAGTGTCACGTCCTAAACTGGGAGAAAACTTAACGAAATGTAAAACGTTCGCATCTGATGACATAATTGTTCGTAGCAATACGGAAAGTTCCAATGAATTTAGGAGAATTTTACCATACCGTTTTTAGAGTGCATATATCATAAAATATTGTCTGAAAATTTAAACAATTTTAATCCATTAATTTGTTAAAACAATCTAAAGTACTATAATCGCGTTTAAAATATTTGGTATTTACAATAATGTATTTTCATTTAAACTGCACATATTTATTAAAAATAAATTTAATTGCAAATAATTTGCAGAAGAGCACTTTTATGATTTTCTTAATTAAACAGCATATACCTTAGCTTAATCACTTTTATCTGAAAGGATGTTTTCCCAGGGAGATTGTTTAACTTATCTTGTTCATTAACTCTCACTTAATATTCAACTCTATTTCGCTTTTTATTAAAACCTGAAATATAAGGTATCTAACAAATCTAAATAATTCTGTATTATTGACGCCTGATTTTTTAGCACCCAGCTGGATTTAGAAAATCTTTCTAACTTCTATCCCATAATTGAAATGTACTTAAAGCTCTTGATTGTTCACTGCGAAAGGGTAGATGATAAATATACCTGTCTGTCTGTCATACTCGAAAATGATGATCATTAATCATCCCATTTAATATTTCAAAATATTTAGCAATACGTGCCGAAAATCTTGATTTCTTGTTAAAATAAATAAGAAAAAAAATGCATGAAGAAATTAACAAAGTTTAAATATTCCTCCAAAATATTTCATAACCAACTAATCAAACTTAGATGGTTACCTCTAAATTCACCCTCTTGATTGAAAAATGCGTATTAAAATACATCCTTTCTGAATCTATGAAAAAAGATGTTTAAAATAATTACAAGAAATTTATCATTTACTCAAAAAGGTCTTATTCTGATCAAAATATCGATGTTCCCAAATATAAGATGTTCCCATTAAATGTAACTTGCCTACTTCATATCAACTTCATTTATAGTCACAAATAAGATAAATATGATTATACGTGTAAAGCATTGTGATGTTACATGCAGATCGAGTTTACGGTGCGCAGAACTTTTTTTAACTGTTAGAAATAAACCGACTTTAGCTGAGTTTATTTTTCACCAGTAATGTAGAACCCACCTGTGAACAAAGAGCCATCAACACGTTACATTTCGAATGTAAGACAATATTATCCTGAACCGATATCGCTTCATTTCAAACGATTCTGTGATATGAAAATCGAAACCCATTCAAATCACATGCAAAACATTTCC
This sequence comes from Ceratoteleas bidentatus, assembly GCA_022817645.1. Taxonomy (NCBI): domain Eukaryota; kingdom Metazoa; phylum Arthropoda; class Insecta; order Hymenoptera; family Scelionidae; genus Ceratoteleas; species Ceratoteleas bidentatus. Next base: position 5,347 of record JABFPB010008384.1, on the reverse strand, counting down.
TCGCTTTGAAATAATTTGAAATTAAAAACAACATTCATATATCGAGTGAAGTTTACAATTTTTAATATATTAGGGAATATACTACAGCTTTATTCAAATATAAGATATTTTCGATTGTGCCATAGAAATACATCGATAAGTTATGAATAACCCTAACTCTCTTTCTCACATATTTATGTAATTATTTCATGTTAAATTTAAATATATAATTATATTTTGTACTTGCTTCCGTAGGATTACTGTATTAATATTTTTTTATGCAAACCATGTTGATTTTTGTATTTATATGAATTATAAATACAAATTATAATTTTAGAATGGAGTTCACTTAAATGGTTAAAACTATTTTTATTACATAAAAATGAATAACTCTATTGATGAACAAAATATTTCACACTCTAAAATATTCTCTGGTTGCGATACACTGAGAGGAAAGTTTCCTGATATTTAACTTTACTTTCAGTGAAAAATTACTATACAGTACAGAAACGATGGCGGAGAAAAATTATACGATAAAAATTACTTTACTGTATAGTAGAATCAGACAATGCATTGTCTGAAATCGACGAAAACTGTCCCGATTAGACAAGTGATTGTCTAATACAGACAACTTCTTTTTTCACTGTGTGAATATTAGGTGCCGTAGGACAGCGTTACTGTCAAGTATGGTAATTTTACATCATATTTTTTTCTCAGTGTAAGAATACGGTCTTTTATATGCTAGCTTTATGATATTAATAATCCGGTAACCGTAAGTGGATTGCGGTTCATGGCTGGCCTAAAACCATAACCTAACGTCAAAATCAATGAAAACGTCGGATTCAGAATCTGTCTTCTTGCGGTTACTGGATTCCTCTCATACGTATTTTAAATGGATATTCCACTTACGGTTACCGGGTTCTATTCTCGGTGACATAATATTTTTAGAGTGCAGTTATTTAATTGAAGTATTGTTATCGATGAAACAATACTTTTAATTACAATAACTATTTGCAATAACTATTTCATTTAAGGGATTACTTTAGATTATCCCTTACATTGACAGATTGCAAGAGTTATTTTATTTTTTTCAGATTCGTTAGGAGTTATTTTATTTATTTTTTACTACAATAGATATTATTTATTCCCAGCAAGAAAAAAACAAATGTCCCAGCAATGTCCCAGTACTGTTCAACTCTGGTAGAGCTGTACTCTGGTGCGACGTTATCACTCCAGGGCAAGCCCGACTCTGGTGCTCTTTTACTCTGGTATGACGTTATCACTCCAGTACTGTGCCAGAGATTGATCATGACCCAGAGTTGGAATCAGTACTGAGATTTCTACATGGGTTACTACATTAGATAGTACTACGACTTTACATTTTTGTACATTGTTAATCCACTCTTGAACTGAAAAATGTTTTCCAATGGGCAAAAGTCGGTCAGTTTGATCACCATTTCTGGTCTTAAAGCGGTCATGTCTGGTATTCACCCCTTCACAGGCGACTTGATTATTCATCGCGTAGTCACCTGAAACAAAAACGTCCTTTCGATTAACAGTTTAGAGAAGATTCTCTGAAGCTTAGATCACTTCCGTGGTCAAACCTAGAAAATTAAGGGGGTATTCTGGTACGGAGGTCCGATTTTTACCTCATTTTTTGCAATGAAAACAAAAGATAAGTTATCAAACAGTTACATATTTTTAATCGGCAATCCTTACACTATAATTTGGATTTTTTCACCCCGAAGTAATAAAATATGCACCCTGAAATATGGCGGCGAAGAGGACCCTGCATTCCGAGAGATTAAGCTACTCAGTCAAGGGCTGAGTGGCTGAAAATCTCGGGAACTGGTAATCTGAAACATACAAATCCAAAAATTAATAATTTTTAATACGTGTAGTTAATGGCGCGAACCAACATTATTCGGCACAATGATTTTCAAATGCTGCCATTTTCACAAAATGGTAGTATTTAAAAACACGGTTAAAAAGTCGGTGTTTTTTTTTCTTTTAAAGGTACATAAAAATATATGTACTGGAAAGTGTCGATTATTTTCCCATTTTTTTCCGATTTTAGTGCGCTCAAAACATATTGAATATTTTAAGGAGAAAGTAATTCAAGCGTCAACTAAAAAATAGAAGAATTGAATTCCGTTCAGCTTAAATCGATACGTTTAATAGGTTCGCAGAAATCATTTTTGCCAGTGAAAAAATTGGTTTTGAGGATAAACGCGTGTAATGTTCTGGTATAAGTTTAAATGACTTTGGGTTAATCTGGCTTACCTGTTGTCAGCTATTCCTTAGCTGACCCTTTTCATATCTTTGAAATTTTTTAAACAAAACAACAAAAAACTTAATAACCGAGTCCTAGTTGTGGGTGCTTTTTTCACGGAAATGTCTGAAAATGTGTCAGAACTTTGTCAGAGTTTGACAGAGTTTTGCCAGACATTGTTAGAAATTATCAGAGATTGTCAGAGTTTTGTAAGAGATTTTCAAATCTTTGTCAGAGATTGTCAGAGCTTTGTCAGAGCTTTGTTAGGTAATTGTCAGAGATTGTTTGACGGTTTCTTTCTACAATGGAATCTCTAAAAAACTCTGAAAATCTATCATAACTGGGACTCACTAGGACTCACAGACTTTGTCAGAACTTTGTCGGAGTTAGAGATTTTCAGAGATTTTCAGAGTTTTGACAGAGATTTTCAGAGTTTTGTCAGAATTTTCAGAGCTTTGTCAAACATTGCCAGGGCTTTGTCAGATAAATTTCAGAGAATGTCAGGCGGTTTTTTCTACAAGGGTATTTAAGGAAGCGCGCGCTTCGTTTCATAGCTAGTACACTCTTAGAAATGTTCTGAAGTTTCAGTCACTTTTAAGACACATTTGTCACTGAAATTTAAGTTACAAATAACTTAAAATCATATTCAATAACACGCGACTGAAATTTCAGTCACATATGCAGTAAAATGCTGGCGATTACCAATTACAACCGATATCGATATCTAATCGAAACCGAGGCAGCGCTGCCAACTTCTCGCAAAGTAAATATAACCTCTATAAAGTTATAAACAAAACTTTGTAATTATTATTATAATAATGCGCGATTTCGGAACTAACCTTGTTAGGTCTCGTAATAACCTCAAAACGTGACAGTATATACAGAGTCTGACATATCAGATACATGTTTCTGAAATTACATAAACATGTGACTGATATTTCAGGTACTTGTACCGTAAATTTCAGTAATGTATCTGAAAAAACTGCAGGCAAATGTGACTGAAATTTACTGCGGGATTTCTGAGAGTGTAGCGTTTCACCACGTGCGGAGTACAGAGCGGGCCTCGCCGCGGCCTCAGGGGCACTGTGACAAGTCTTATCACACTTATCGCATAATATACCGTGCCCCGAAAAAAATCCATGTGAAAATACACCGCTAATCGATAGCAACATCCAATGTTCAGTAATATTAAACTACGAGTAGAATTTTACACTTTTCGTATAAATTTATACTAATTCGGTAACTGACTAACCTACATAACCTCTTTCACGAACCTACATAATCTTTCAAAACGACTCGATTCATCGTTTTGAAAGGAAAAGCAATCCATTGTTTCAGCACCGACACAAACTGCGAAGCACGGTGTCCACTATTTGAGAAACGTGCCGACCGACGTATTGTTTATGCGAGTGAGCATAACCTTAAACTTTTACGTTGGTTGTTTACAATCACATGCGTTACGTGTAAGGTTCCCTAGTAAAAATGAAATATATATGGCCCATATATGAAAATGACAAAATCATATATGGCGATATATGGAATGGTTGGAAACGTATACGGCCATATACGGCCATATATAAAACATATATGGCCATATACGGACCATTTATGTTTTGTCACTTTTTTCCATATATGTCTTGTATTTGCATATATGGTTTCAGTATTTCCATATATTATAAATTTTAAGATTGCAGAAAATTAAAATGAAGGATTTTTTAAAATAAAAAAAATATCAGATGTGGAAATATTGAAATCATATATTAGAATATGAGGCATATATGGAAATAAGTGACAAATCATATATGGACCATATATGGCCATATATGCTTCCAGCCATTCCATATATCGCCATATATGATTTTCTCATTTTCATGTACGGGCCATATATGTTTCATTTTTACTAGGGTTACACGAATTTTGTAATATTCCGCTAAGTAAGCAAAACTATATATAAGCAAAATGTGTAAAAAAAATATTTGTTATATCAATAGTGATATAATAGTTTGACGATAAATTATGTAAAATCTGAATAATTTAACATTAATTTTTGTCAGTGTGAGAAACCACGCTTCGAAAAATGCCTACTTTCATCCCCAGGTGCACAGTGTACAGTGAAGCCTGTACACAGTCACGTAACTCTGTCCTTTTTTACTCATAAGGAATAAATATGTAACGAAGGATAAAGATATGAGGCTCGTTATAGATTCTGCTGTACTACTTTGTATACAAAGTAGTACAGTAGAATTTACAAAGGACTAAATTCTGTTTCGTTCTCATTTCGTCCACCATTTCGCCCACCAAAACCCCTTTTCGCTTACCATCAAAAACAAAATGGTACCTCTTCCTATAGTGAAACCCATGCTTTCCTCCACTTTTTCCTCCACCCAATACCCTCCTGACCCCCACGCAGATCTAACCTCAGCAGCATCGCCCGAACGTCTCCCGCAATCCGCACCCCCTGACCCCCTCGATAAGCGTCCCTTGGATCTGCTTTCGGGGGCGCCCACTTTGAGCGCGCGAGATGAAACGCGAGAGAAGACGCGCTCGTCCAAGATAAACATAGGCCGGCGGCGCTGGCTGGCGCGCGCCTGAGTGGCTTGAACCCGCGTCGCGTCGCGGCGTGCATGCGCAGGAGCCGGTGGCGCTGCGCTGCCTCGCGGTCTCGTTGGCTCTCGCGGGCGCCACGAATCAATAAGCGCAGGTGGGTCGGGTCGCAGCGACGTGGTACGGACGCGGCGCGAGCACAACAGGCCGCCGCGGTCGATCGGGTGATCCGGGCATGTGAGCGCGCGCGTCCTCGTCCCCGGGAGTGAGCTGCCGCCGGGGTGTTCCGGAGTGCGGAGTGCGTACGCGCCGGCGATGCTCCGGGCCAACACGCGTCGGCGCCGAGTCTCGTGCCTAGGCGCCACCCGAGCTGAACCGCGAGGAATCTGTCCTGGACGACGACGCGGGATGCCCCGGCCGCTCGGCCCGAGCCGGCGACAACATTGAGCTGCGCTCGAGCGGCGAGCAGCCCGCCGCCCTGGCGGCTCGCGAGTCGCCGGGCCGCCTGCCGCCGCCGGTGGTCATCCGCAGGAAGCAGCTCGCCGCGCGGCC
>JABFPB010008383.1:0-10193 GCA_022817645.1 Ceratoteleas bidentatus | reverse complement strand
CTAAGTAAACTGTCATGCATGAAATTTTTATATGGACATTTCGTTTAGATGTAGATAGTAATACCGTGACAGTGAACATTTTTTATATTCATTTACAATATTTCTGTATTCAAATTCTTTTATTAGCACATTCGCCAATTAAATTGTGAAAATATCATCCTTGCGATCAAACAAATGTTACCATTTTAGATACCTCCACACCCATTTCATTTTTTTCAATGTCCCAGTCCCTTTACATTATTATACCGCTAAACATTGGATCCGCTAGAACTCAGTATTGAAATATTTGGTACTTATTCTCATACCACCGAATTCATTGTTCTCATTCTCATTTTTACCCCGTACTTTTGCGACGTCCGGGACACCCAGGTCCTGTACCACAAATTGAACTATAAATACCCCGCGAAACGACTCTGAACTTTTAGCTCTATGTTCTGCGCAAGTTGTTGTCAGTCAGGTATATTTATTCGTTCGGGAGGAAGATACGATCGCTTTAATGGCGCTCTCCTTTTGCCCTTCTTTACGATAATTTCGCGCTCAATTGCACTTAAGAGTTTCAATGATTTCTTGAGTTATTCGGCGCGCTGAGGTCGTGTTCAATCGCATGTAAACGACCCCCCACCCAGATTCCGGATTTTTCCATTCAAACGTTTCGGCATAATTGAATGGGGCCAACTCGTTAAGTCCGGTACCACGGAAAATAAATAGCGACGAGTGCCTCCAGATTCGCCGGCGATAGCCGATTGTTTGACTCATCCTAGCTCTTTGAACATCGGACACCAGGCGTGAACGCGAATGGCATGTGTGATACACGCGTTAACATTGCCCGGGACTATCGGTCCCGCAGCGAAGTTTTTTGTCAGTCTGTGCGATCTCTGTGAGCTCGCCGCCGCCGCCATCACGTATGCCCCGGTCGCTCGTTCCAGACGCAAATCTCGAAACGCGCACGCACACCAGTGTGTCACCGCGTTTACGTCATCGGTCGGCGATTTCGGCCGCGAGTTTTTCGCCCATCGGACTCGTCGAACGGATTTACTTCGCGCCAGGGCGCAAGCGCATGCGCGATTTTTTTCGCTAAACTCTGCGCGGGGTCTTGAAAATTCGCCAAAGTAGCCAAAGGTAATTTCAGGAGAGAGATCAGAATTGTCCCCAAGAATAAACCCTCATATTTTAGACACGCACGAACACTTACAAAGTTTCTCGTGCTGTGGCTTCGCCGATGATGGACGTCTCTGAGGCGTAGTGGACGTCGTCACGCTATTAGCGCAAAGTTAATCGGGGCCGGAAATGAAGTGAGGGATAGAGGAGAATATTAATAACTGAATCTAATCAATTCCGTGAAACGAAAGCCACCCTCGAAATTGTCGCGCTCTCGCTCCGCTCGAAAACGCGCCGCGCGAAGCTGGTCCGCGCTTTTTTTTTTCTTTCTTCCGTTCGTTGTTGTGTCTCCTTTTCCGGCCATCGCGAAGCGCGTTGCTGCCTTCTCCGTCGCCCGGGCTTTCACAAAGGCAAAACGCTTGCACATTATCTAATCAAACACATCACATCTCACTAATTTAGTGTTAAGTGTAACAAACGAGCTTACCGCGTCGAGTCGTGCGTTTGTCACGGATTAATCTTATCCAATGCCGCGACAAACAAATTTTTGTATATCCATGCGCCGACTTAAACGGCCGCGCCGCTATTTTCGGACATTTCTGCGGAAAGTCTGCGGGAATTTACGATAATTGTATTCTCGGTTTGGTCCGGACGAATTGCGGCACGGAAAACGAAACGACCCGCGCAACTGAAAGTCGTTTCGTTCACTTGCTTCCTTTCTTTCGAACTCTTTTCTCGGAAATTTATTTTGGACCACGATTAACGGCTAATCGCTGTATTTATATTGTATCGGTGGTGATATTTATGCTTCTTGGAGAATCACGCTTTCCGTATGTAAACTTTCTCAGCGGATCATCGATTATTCCGGTATTCTGGTCGTTTCTCCGGGAGATTTATGTTTTTCTAAAAGACGTGAGACATTCGTAGAAAAACATAGAGCATTGATCAATATTTGAAGTAAACGCCGCGAGATTATTAACGAGCGGACAATAAGTTTTGATGCTCCGACCTAATTTCGTGTCACTTTCCCGTGACGAAGATCACAGGAGATGGCAATCTGATTTCCCATATCTTTTGGTATATTTTGAAAAAAGTGAACCAAACAGGAAACACAGCTCAAAGGTTTACGGAAGACAATACAGGTAAAGTGCTATGAAGTAAACCTCACTTAAATCAACTATATTGCGACTGATTTGATCGTAGGAGATAAAATGTTCCGGTGGTCAGTCTAGTTTCATTTGAATCCCATGTTTGGATATGTTGAAGAGAATCTCTATAACATTTACACCTAATTAAATTTCATGTTGTAAACTTAATAAGAGTCCGTGTCGCAAATGTGTATTCTGGCATCCATTTTGCGATGCAACTAAATCCGTAACAAAGTAATATTTTTCTCAGCCGCATCGGTCTGAAGTTTCAATTTCTTCTTCACAAGTTTAAGTGTAAAGCATATTATTTTAACCTTCCCCATCCAAACGTGCATAATAAATTAATTGAATTCGATTGCATGAAAATCCTTTTCTGCGAATTGACGAATCGCAGCTATTTCGAACCTTATTTCCTCATTATCCCACTACACTGAGAAAACTAATTCGTAAAAGCTGCGAAAATTTCGTATCTTTTAACGATATATCTCGTAAAGTGTACGAATTTTTCGTAGCGTTTACGATATATCTCGTAAAGTGTACGAATTTTTCGTATCTTTTACGATATTTCTCGTAAAGTGTACGAATTTTTCGTAGCTTTTACGATATTTCTCGTAAAGTCTACGAATTTTTCGTAGCTTTTACGGATTAGTTTTCTCAGTGTAATAAATAAACGTTGTGATGTCACGTATTTCGTCGTCACCGTTGCCCACAATTTTCAATGGTACAATATTGATTACAACATTGATTAATTAAATGAAGTTACAATACATTGGGCAAAATAATCGTCATAACTTTCATTAATAGAATTCGCGTTGATATAACTATATATACTTGTCCATCCAGATTTCGGACTCGCAAGATTATACCCTCGAATTTTACCAGGCGACCGGACTCGCGGTCGTTCCGAGCCACCTGTACTGGAAGATGAACAGTGAATGGGTAATTTCACAGCGACATCCTCCGCGCCTCCGAACCTTTCGACTCGCAGCATGCCGCGCGAGATACGTGCCACCGATTTATCTCCGCAGATCAAACGCCGCTTCTTGGAAATCGGTACCCGCGGATCTCTCGTGGCGGGGAAATAAATTTACGCCATCATGAATCAGCGTGTCGATTCGACGTATGACTGCCGCCGTCATTGGCCGAGAGCGGTCGATGCCACGCGAAATGATCGGTAGCAGTTTCCTGCCGATCGGCGATGACTCACAGTGAGTCATACGGCGTGCGAACGCGGCAATTAATTAGCGAACAATCTGTTCGTTTACGGCTCCGAACGAAAAAGAAATTTTCGACTATTCTGAAAGCGAGTCGGCATTCGCCAACTTCATGCGCTCTCTAATAACTCGTGGAGAAATACGACCTCGGTGTAATGACGACTGTAACGATTATGATTATTATTCCGGGGAATCATATTTTGCTCGTATTATTAAAATAAATGTAATCGCATTGTCGTATCGTGGGAATCTGTCTTCAATATTTCGGGTTTTGTGAAACGAGTTTTGCAACAAAGAACTAAAAGTCACAGAACCTGTTTCACTTATTCAGAATCGCTCCAAATTGATTTCCGACACTCGCGCGTGCGCCAGTGGTTTCGCCGAAATCGCGTCATCGCGCGGAACAATATCGTCAATTAAAAAGCCGCCGATCGGACAACGGACCGGCGCGCGTACGCCGGACTAATGGACGACGTTGTGCGAGCATTTTAACGCGCGCGACACCGCCGCCATAACGATTGCGATCTAAGAATTTCTCATCAGCAAATAAAGGTTCACGAACTTAAATTGCGCCGCTTCATAAATAGGTGGACATTTAGATCTAGGCTGCGCGACAGTTGACGATACTTAATATTCGCTTTGAAATATCGAGCCAGCGAAATAGAAACGAAGAGAAAATTGCCTGCAAAATAAGGCGCCTTCGAGACTAGGTAAGAAGGCGTTCTCGTCATATATTTCTTACGTTGTATCGAACAACGAGCGACATCGCTCAAGAATATTTTCGCCTTGTAAATATCATCTATATTTACGATGTTATATTTAGTATAGCGATGTGCGACACTTACTGTGAAGACGAGGAGATGAGGTGGGTGTGTCAGTGGTACTCACATACTACCAGAGACAGTCTTTCATTTCGAAGCATCGACACTCACGCTGCATAAATCATTGAATTTCGGTGAAAATTAGACTGGCATTCCGCCGGTGCGAGCGAGAACGAGCCGAGTGAGTACGCGGATGCGTTTGATCTCGCGGATGTGCGCGATATTTTGCAGCGACGTGACAATGCAACTAATGCAAGATCGTTCGAATATTTGGAAATGCGTAAAAACACACTTCATAGACAAGTCGCCGCGCGTTTCATTAATGAGCGTTTTACATTGACTAGGATGAAACGTATGGACGAAGCCAGTTGACGTGACATTTCTAAATTTAAACGCCTTACGCGTGCAGGAAGTTTGTTTGTGTTCAAGAATTTTTCGATTGAGACATAAATTACTCTTACAGCAGGAAACTGTACGAATCATTAAGAAGTTTGATTGTCGTTCGACGAAACGTCGAGGCACATTAACGATATAAATAATTTCCAGTCGCATGTAATGGACCGAATAATACGGCAGACGCGTGGATAATGACAAAGGGCGGTATCGAGGTTTTGCCGAAATCAATTTTTAGCTCCTCATTTCCCCAAACAGAAAGATATATTTACTTCGTGCGACTGTAATCGATTCATTAACTCCCAGCGTTTTATCCGATTCCTCGAAATTTTGTCGCCAGACAAAAATACGGAGCACACATTCAGATTCAATTCCTCCACGATTACTCCAAAATTGATTTCATCTTCAACGGTTAAAACACTTAACAACTTCACAAAACTCCGCCAAACGTAAACACTCTCAAAAACGTGTCGTTTCTCTCTGGTACATTTTCAACGGTAACGCATTTCGCTCTGTCAGCCGGACGGAAAGCAACAACAATTTGCCATTAGTATTCGGCCATCCGAAGATACTCAGACGCCTCCGATAAAGTAGCGCGTCATGCAATAAACAAACAATTCGGCAGTATCGTGTTCGGAAAATAAACATCGATGATTCGCCGCTGCTTCGATCGTCGACGTATGATCTCAGTCTTGGATCTATATTAAGACGTCACGAAGCCGACTGGTACGTCGCGGTAGCGACGTTGTCATGAAAATAACTATGGTGTCTCGTATAAGGACACTCGGCGAAGCAGCTCGCAGACACAAAGCCTGATCGTTTTGGCATAAGTCAAAACTTGCGGTATGCGAACACATGGTCCGCGGCCCTTCGCCTCAACGTTGTTTTTTCGGCTCGACCGTTCGCCTCCTTGCAGTCGCCACCGTTTCTCCCGGCCGGCGCCCCGACCCCTTTCCTCCCTCGCAGCCACTCAAACAACGCGACTGTCTCGCGCAAAGACACTAAGTTTATTTCTGAGTCAATTAGGCTTGTTTATTTGTCATAGTATCTTTCGAAGTAATTATACATCTGTTGATAGTTAACGACATACCTTGCGGACAGGTGCCACGTATCGTTGACAAACGATATTCAGTTTTGCGAACTTTGACGCGCGCAAAGCAAAATTTGGATTGTCTTGAAATATAGGTTCCGCGTTTCAGTTGGGCGGATAATTTGGACGGCGCAATCGGTTACGCGTTAAATCAGCGTTTGCTGAAGAATCTAAGACGCGTCGTCTCATTATTCGGAACCGACGGCAATTAAGCGCGTGGCGGCCCATCCGCCTGTGCGTTGCCACACAAAGAATATCGGCAGAGCTTCGCTTAAAGAAATATATCGGACGCTCCGGACGTGTACAAATGCGTCGATGAATAACCAAGTCATTTTATTTAGAGAACCGATTCGTCTTTTCGCCAGGGGTCGTTAGAGCGGCCAACCTGTACAGGGTCTCCAGGAATAGCCGAAGTTTAATGCTTTACACTTCTTAAGGAGACGGTGCGCCGGCTTCGAGCACAAAGGCCTCTGTATTTTGGGTAGGTCGCGACAGGAAATTGGATCGATGCTGCGACGCTCTTTCATTTAATTAGGTGCACTTTTTACGAATTCGCGCGTAGTCGATCTTACAGGAAACTGTTCTATTTTAATGTTCACCGAATATTGAAGATGGATCAAATTGTCTTTACCTAAAAAATTTACTTCGACAAGTATTAGAAATGAACGATGCTTAATTGTGGTAAGATTTCATTCTCTCTTGCTCATATTTAATCTGATTTCGTTTGTCACTCAGACAGATTGAAAGAACTACTTCTAGATTAAATTGATATATTGTGCTGATATCAGACTCCTTCAACATGTGATAACATTTGGTTAGTTTGATCGCAACAGTATTAAATTGCTGCAAAAACTCCTGCAACCTGGAAAACTGTCGGGTTCAATGTCACGCCATTCGCGACCTGGCCAATCTTACCTCCGACGTATTTCGTTCGTTCAGTCGAGCGTCCAGAATGCAATGTACTACAATTACTGAGACAAACAAGCCGGGCATTGCTTTTTACGACGCTCGCAAGAAGGGATAGCGAACGGGGGGAGGCTCCTTGTGTTCCGCATTTGCAGTTCATGACATGATCCATCGTAGACATAATACGAGCAGCAACAACGGGGGCAGCATGTAAAATAAGACGACCAGGAGGAATGTATGACCGATACACGAAGCGCGGCCGGCGAGAGCTTAACTGGAAGCATGCATCGAGTTTTCGGACGGCAGGGTTGTAGATTTTAACTAGAGATATGGACAGTCTTTGTCGTGCCAAAACTCGCGCGCCCGACGCAAGAAGCATGATGCATGCGCCGAGATTACTTATCCCGGGTTCATCCTTATGCTTTCATCGAGCGTATGGTAATTGATATTGATTTTTTCCCAGACAAACGCCCGACAAATTGGAAACGCGTGTTAGAAATGCGCACTGGCATTGTTCCTCGACGATTGGTTTAATCGCTTGAATTGCGCATTCATTCAAACAAGCTCCTCGCAGATGTTTCCCATGCAGATCAATTAAGGATCAAGAGATTTATTCTTAGGTTGGCAAAAATTTCGCTGAAGACATAAGACTGATATAAGTATTATTGCAAATTTGTTATAAAATGGAATTGATTATTGACCAGTAGTGCATGTATTGTCAAAACAGGCGTCTTCATTTGTGGACGTTATTAAGTCATTAAATACCTGCGTGAAAAAAATTAATCTGGATATAGAATGGGAAGCGTCTGGTTTTCTAGTATGGTAGTGATCTGGATACAATCTGGCTCTATCCAGAGTCCATACAGACCCGTAGTTTATTTATTGGAATCTGGCACCAATCTGGATCCTGTCCTGACCCACACTCTTACCTTACTACGTTGACCATATGTTTCCAGACTGTATCCCGATTATTCCCACATTGTTTCCAGATTACGTCCAGATCGTTCCCATGTTATTAACAGATTGCATCCAGATTAGTTCCATGCTAATCTGGATTCCCAGATTCTATTCAGATCACTACAATACTAGAAAACCAGCTTCCATACAATATCCAGATTGTATGGAACTAATCTGGATGCAATCTGGGAATAACATGGGAACGATCTGGATGTAATCTGGCAACAATGTGAGAATAATCGGGATACAATCTGGAAAGATATGGCCAACGAAGTAAGATAAGAGTGTGGGTCAGGCCAGTAGCCAGATTGGTGCCAGATTCCAATAAATAAACTACGGGTCAGTATGGAGTCTGGATAGAGTTTGGACGAAGTATGGGTGCAGTCTGGACGAAGTATGGGTGCAGTCTGGACGAAGTATGCATGCAGTCTGGACGAAGAATGGGTGCAATCTGGACGGAATCTTGGTGCAGTCTGGATACAGTCTGGATGGAGTCTGGACTGAGTCTGGACGTAATCTGGACGTAGTCTGGATGGAAGTTGGGCGGAGTCTGGACGCAGTCTGGACGACGTCTGGATAGCCTGTAATTAACGTTGCCGACATGCGGCGCCACCGTACATCCCTTTCTCGCAAAGGTATTATGCCTGCGAGGGTATAACGTGAACACATCATCTGTCTACCATCATACCAGACTTCATCCAGACTCCCTCCTAACTTTATTCTGACTTCGTCCAGACTCCGTCCATACTCCATCCAGATTCTGTCCAGACTACGTTTAGATTACTTCCAGACTGTATCCAGAATGCATTCAAACTTCGTCCAGACTGTATCCTGATTCCGTCCAGATTCTATCCAGACTCCCTCCAGACCCGTAGTTTATTTATTGGAATCTGGCTCCAATCTGGCTCCTGTTCTGACCCAGACTCTTACCTTACTATGTTGGCCATACTTTACCACACTGTATCCACATTATTCCCATGTTATTGCCAGATTGTATCCAGATTAGTTCTATACAGTTGCCAGATTGTATTCAACTTAGTTCCATACTCTTGCGAGATTGTATTCAGATCACTACCATACTAGAAAACCAGAGTCTTACCATACTATATCGAGACTCGTTTTTCTCACGCGTCTTAATAAAATCTATTGTATTTGGATAGGTGACTGACGAATAGCTTCTGAATAAAGTAAGACACCGTGTGTCTTACTTTAAGACATTGGCTGCAGTTAAGACGTCTAACCCTGCAGAGTTTTTACAGTGTCATTCATACGATTTTCAATTAATACATAATAAAAATTCGGCATTTGCTAATCAATTTCTGAATACAAAAAATTGTTAATTCAATAAACAATTGATAAACTGATAAAATTACATATAATGTATAACTAATAATGAATTAAGCTTCATCGAAAACGGTATACTTTGTTACCGATCTTGGTCGAATGTTTTATCGCAAATAACTTAAAAACATATGACCTCCGCCGAATGATACGAAGAGTAGAAGATACTTTCAGATAATTAGATGAAACACCAACACCGCAAAATCAGGTGTATTATTGTAATGTAACACACTTTTGTAGTACTTTTTTTTAAACGTTTAGAAGTGTTTCATAGTAAGCGACAATATTGTTTCATTGGAACACGCTGAAGTGTTGCTATAACACATCAATGTGTTTAACATTTATATATTTCAAATAACGTACCCTCAAAGTTAAACACATTGTTTAACTTTGCAAAAACATACCTGTTAAAACACAATGGAAAAACACACAAAAACTGCAAGAACACACCTGTTTTTGCAGTGAAACACAACACCTTCCTTCTCACAGTGAATATTACAATGTTCATTCAAAAGTGTTTTAAGTTATAATAAAGTTATTTGGCTTTATTATAACGTAAGATGGCACAACGGTTTAGAGAACGTTGAAATGTCGCTTATGGATGGTTACATTAACGTTTATTAAACCATAACGTTTTTAAACGTTAATACAACTATCTGTAAGCGACATTGTAACATTCTTTAAAGTTTAGAGCCTAAACCTATGTTCCGTTTGGGCATACAATGATAGATGGTTCAATATCTAAACATGTTTTTATATGCGGCGGAGATCGTAAGTCATTTTTTTAGCGGAGTTCAAATGCGGTCTTTTTGGGTAAATAAGTTGTTCATCAATATTTGAGGAAATGTTTTTTTACTTTTAAATCACAAAAAGTGTCATAAATGACACTTCATGTGATTTTTCACTACATAAGTTGTATATATATACTGAGAAAAAATCGCATCAGTTAAATCTACTAACATCGTGAGTAAAAATCCATATTAGTACATGCAATGGTAATGTGTAATTGAACCAACTGTCGAAATCAATCAATTTTGTGACAAAACTGTGAAAATCTGTTGAATTTACTGATATTATTAGTTAAAATGGCAAATTAGTACACTGAGAAAACTAGATGGTGATTTCCACTATTTAAATAGCGACCAGCACAATTTAAATGGCGCTGGTCGCCATCTGAGATGGTAAAATCGCTTAGCTTGCGATAGCGATATTTCGCCATTAAAAT
>JABFPB010008382.1:0-10194 GCA_022817645.1 Ceratoteleas bidentatus | reverse complement strand
AGGTCGAGATCCGGCAACGCCGCGTTCAGTTTGGTTACAAATCTAACTGTCAGTTAACTGATTCTTGATACTGATAATAAACAGTTTTTTAATTATTAAAAAATTTGAAATTGTAGTTTGACTTTGAACTTGGTCATGGAGTTAGTCACTTTTATGCCGTTAAAACATAAAATATATTGTTACAAAGTGTTTGAAATATAATACGCATGTCAAAAATACATGGATAATACTTTACACAAAAAATATTCCGGGAAAAATCCGGGTATTATACGGGAATTTTTTGGGAAGCTTCACTGGACACCCTGAAATTTAAAAAAATTTAAAAAATTTTGAAAATTTGAAAAATTTGAAAAATGTTGAAAATTTGACTTATATATTTTCGTAAATTTCTTATATATTTTTAGGTATTTTTATATAATTTCTTATATATTTTTTTCAAAAGCTACATGCGATTGGTAACCAACAGCAAAAAAATATTTACGAAATAAAATTAATTTCAACAACAATGCATTAAAATTAAATAAAATGGGCAACAAACAACTTCCTTCTAGTTTGCTTAACATGTCAATATATAATTATAACTTTTTAGTACACATCAGAGGATATCGAAATATTTTTAATCTCTTTTCCATGATAAAAATACTAAACATTCAAATAACTTCACACGGCGCAAAAAGTAGCAGGAAGTAACGATTACATATTGTGCTCTGAACATTTTTCAGCAATATTTCATTAACAGTTTGCCAGTAAACAGGGTCAAAATATTTTTTGCCGCTTTGGTCTTGTTTCGGACCACTGTGCGCCGCCTTGCGGACGGTTGAGTAAGAGCACGGTATCGGAACTCTTATTAAGTGAGTGTGCGATAAACTGAATTTTCGATAATTTGACAGTAGTGATAAAATGGGCGGGTGATAAAGTGAGTTGGGCATAAACTGAATTTTCGATAATTTGGCAGTGGTGATAAAATGCGTGGGTGAGAAAGAGAGGTGGTAATAAATTAATTTTCGACAATATAACGGTGGTCATAAATTGCGTGGATGATAATGTGAGTTGGTGATAAACCAATTTTTCGATTATTTTGCGGTGGTGATAAAATGCGAAGGGGGTAAAGTGAGTTGGTGATAAAGTTAATTTTATATATTTTAGAGGTTTAATAATTTGCATCTGTGACAAAATGATAGCGGTGATTCTTAGATTTGACATCATCTTAAGGCCAAGTCGAAAGTCTGCTGCGAAGGAGTTAGGGACTTTGCTTGTAAAAAAATCATTTGTTGATATTTTTTAAAATGCTGATTAGAACGAGATTCTCTGTTTATGGGAGAATGTTTTTAGCGATAAAATACCATTTTGTAACAAGATTTTTGGCGGTCTTTGGAGATTTTTGGTGGTCTTTCGAGATTTTTCCGCGGTCTTTGGGAGGTGTTCGAAGAGTCATTGGGAGGTGTTCGAAGAGTCATTGGGAATTTTTGGCGGTCTTGGGGCTTTTTGGCGGTCTTGGGGTTATTCGGTGGTCTTTGATGGGTTTTCGAAGGATCATTGGGGATTTTTGGCGATCTTTAGGGATCTCCGGAGGGTTTTAACGATCTTTGTGGATTTTTGCGGTCTTTGGGGATTTTTGCGGTTTTTGAGGTTTTTTGGGGGATTTTTGGCGGTCTTTGGTGGTTTTTGTCGGTCTTGGGGTTATTCGGTGGTCTTTGATGTGTTTTCGAAGGATCATTGGGGATTTTTGGTGGTCTTTAGGGATCTCCGGAGGGTTTTAACGATCTTTGTGGATTTTTGCGGTTATTGAGGTTTTTTGGGGGATTTTTGGCGATCTTTGGTTGTTTTTGTCGGTCTTTCGTTTTTGGAGGTCTTTGGGGGTGTTCTGCGGTCTTTCGAGTTGTTTCCACTTTGGGGATTTTTGGCAGTCTTTCAGGTCTTTGGGATTTTTTGGCGATCGTTGGGGTTTTTTGGCGGTCTTTGGGATCGTTGACGGTTTTGGGTTTTTTGGGGGGATTTTGAGGATTTTATGGCGATCTTTGGGGGTTTTTGGCTGTCTTTGGGATTTTTGACGATCTTTGGGGGATTTTGGGGTTTTCGAAGGATCTTTGGGGATTTTTGCGGTCTTAGGGATTTTACGGTCTTTGGGGTTTTTTTTTGGGGATTTCGGGGGTTTTTGGCGGCCTTTGGGGTTTTAATTTGGGTTTTTGGGAATTTTTGGCCGTCTTTGGGGATTTTTGAGGAAAATACATTCCAGCAACGTTGAACCAACGTAGATTCAAGGATTTCGGTAAGGTTCAATCAACGTTTATTCATCAAACGTGCTCCCTTAGGGTATTTAACCGATGATCTGTTAAGCGCCTCAAATTGTTCGTAGGCGAGGTTAAAATGGGAATAGAATACGTGTATTAGTGTTTACATTTGAACAGCATTGGTGGACGGGAACTATCGTGAAATGGATAAAAATAGCAGACGGAACATGAAAGTACAAATAATCGGCTAAATTGCGATAACCGTGTTTATATTTAAAATATTGAACATGTGCGCAGGCATACTTTGGAAATAATATAAAATCTTCTGAAAAATGCCTCCAAAAGTCATTTAATGAATAATCGTTTAAAATACTATACCCTTATGGCCAAAAATGTATTTCATTTTATATCTGCAAAATATATTTTTTTATAAAACGTATAAAAGCAACAATATGGCTACTGTAATGTCCCGAACCTGTCGATCGTTCCCAACCCTCGCGAAATCCCGTTTTCCCCACTGACGAAACACTTCATCGCGAGATTACAGTAAAACTGTAATCTCGCGCACGTGTCCACGTGACAACAATGAGCCCAGGATTCCACGGGGAATCACTGTCTCAACGTTTTTTTCGCGTTCAGACTACGACAACGCGGCGTCGTTTTCTGTTTACCTGTGACACTGTTTTACCGACCGACGGCTTGTTACTACGCGGCACCGCAGCGTGTTAGTTCCGGTTGGCGCCACCATTGACGCCGAGGTGAACGGACGGAAGCAGAGAGAGATCACTGTCGTCACGGGTCGGCGCCGTCATCTCCCTGACGGCCTCGTATTTGGCCCTTATTACCGGTGTAAGGTCGTGTACCGGGTACCACCGGTACACGACCTCACCAATGTCCTCCAAATTTTGTAGACCATGTATTGCTGATGATTCCGGGAGTTTCGGCAGCGGCTCCTTGCGTCGGAGGCAGTTCACCACATTAATCAAATCATGGCAGAACTGCCTCCCTTCCTCATCTGCTTCCTTCTCGGCAATGAACCTTTGGAATGCCAATGTGGCAAACTCGTTGCTCAATTTCACACCCGTTTTCGGAATTTTTCCCTTCAAAAGTGTGTAATATTCCTGGCGTAATGGCTGATGTACAATAGACAGTTTCAAAAAAAAAAAAAAAGTTCCGAATTTCGAGTTGCTCATCAGGAATATAGTTCAAAACTATTAAAAACATCAGTTGTTATAGAAAAACTGGAATTTTTTATACCCAGAGAGAGCGCCTTTCAAAAATGTGCATTTTTTAGACCATTTTTGACAATAAACGTTTTTAAATAAACATTCAGATATAATCCAAATGTAAGTTCATTCTGCAATGGAAAAACTGTTTATCAGTAACTCTGAAGTCATTATAGTTAATAAATAATGCTTTGTTTCATGTCTGAAAGATTTTATCATTGTTGTCATCATGATATTTATCACT
Source organism: Ceratoteleas bidentatus (assembly GCA_022817645.1). Classification (NCBI taxonomy): domain Eukaryota; kingdom Metazoa; phylum Arthropoda; class Insecta; order Hymenoptera; family Scelionidae; genus Ceratoteleas; species Ceratoteleas bidentatus. Next base: position 6,493 of record JABFPB010008382.1, on the reverse strand, counting down.
TTTTAAGAACTACTATTTTTACTCCAGTTAGCAGGTGAAGTAAGTACTGTAAAGTTCAATTCAATGGTGAACACCTAATTTGAATTCGACCTTTTTTTCTCTGAGTAAACTTTGTCATTTAACATTTCCCTAATTTTTACCATCAAGCTTCCTTCTACCCCATCAAACCAACCATGTGCTATTCGATATTCCGTCATCCAGTAATATAATTATCATTTCTCTCGCCACATAATTCACATTTTCTTTCCTCTTCCGTCTTCAAGTACTTGTTGTATTCTTCAAGGTTACCACATCTCAATTTCGCTATCAAATAAGTCTCATCCCCCTTATTTTTATTCAGCAAATATTCCGGAATGCCCTCACTTTTCCACGGAGAAAAATTTACTTGCTTCAATTACTATACTCGAATAGTTAACAGACTGAGGTTAAATGAACCATACTTTGCGTATACATTTACCGCACTTGTGGTAGGATTCACCACAATTGTGGTAAATTTTACTACACTGCACAGCTGTCCACCATGTTACCATCGATTATTGTAATGGTAACCACAATTGTGGCTGTCTTCACAAGTTATTTTTCTCCGAGTAATAGATTTATATTTTCTATTGTACCTTGACTCTAATACCTTGTTTTCTTCGTAGTGTCTTTGTACGTCCCTTTCTCTTTCCCTCAAAGTATTCTATATTTTCTCCTTCTCTTTTTCTACTTTCAATTTCGATTCCCCCCTTCCATTTCTATTAAATATTTTTCTTTTTCCACACTATATAAATCTTTTGTTTTCCCTTCCCTCTTTTCCAACCAGCATTTTTTCACCAATTTTGTCGCCTGGTTCAACTCTTACCTTATCATCGTACCTATTTGCTCTAATTCCCTACCCAATATTCATTTTTTCGTTGCACGTATCCCTCCATATTATATACCCTGGTGTTTTTGCTTCTAGTCGTAAAATCCATCTCAAGTAGGTCGCTTTTATCTTCTCTAGTTTTTCTTGTTCGGCCCATCCCCATGTTTCTACCCCATACGTTATTACGCTTTCCACTAATTTTTCAAATAACCATAATCTTCTTCTAAAATCCGCTTTACAAGTTCTTTCTTCCAATCCCCATACTATTTTTGTTGCCACTCTCCCTTTTCTTTCTAATTCCTCGATGTTACTTTTGTATGTTCCATACCTGTTAAAGAGAAACCTAAATAGTTAAATTTTCTACTTCCTCCATTTCCTTCATTCCCCACATTCACTTTTCCTTTTTTCTCCTTTTACCCTTTCCGAATACTAGAATTTTTGTCTTTTCTGTATTTAGTTCCAAATCTCTTTCCTTTATGAATTTCTTAAGCGTATCTAACATGTCACATAAAGCTTCTCTATTTTTCGCTACCTCTTCTTTTACCTTTTTTAGTTCCTCCCTCAATTCCCGTCTCAACTCTTGCAGCTCCTTATACTCATCTTCAAACATCACGCTTTTCCCCTGCGTTTTCCCCGTACTTAACCTCAATTGCCCCTTGGCAGATGCCGCCGAATTCAAGGCCCCCCTGGTGGACGCCGCCGAGCTCCCGGCCCCCCTCGTGCCCATTGAACCCGTCCTCTTCCCGTTTCCCGTCATTTTCGCTCTTCCCAACGTTCCCTTCCAATGTTCCCTTCTCTTACCTAACCTCAAAATTGCAGCCCTCACAAAACCTCACCACCTCGCTCCTCCTGCACAACACCGGACGCCGCCATCAATTGTGTCGGTACCCGGGATACCAAACTTCGCTTCGCACTCAGTTTCATACACAAAAATCGGATACTTTCTCTCAATTCGCAAAAACTTTCTCACAGGCAACGCAGTCACGTCCACACACGCTCGCGCCCTCTAGCGGAATCTTCCCATTTGAAGATAGTTAAAATGAATTTCAGAATGTAGTTTTCATATTGTTGTTAGTGGTCCATCAATTTTTGGGGTCAACATTGAAATATTAATCGAAATCCATATATAAAGGGTTTTGTTGTTTATATACTTCAGACTTCGTATTACTCATATTGACGCTACGCCGTCAATTTTTATTCAAATGACTTGCATTATAATCTGCTTGAAAGCTTATTTTATTAGCTTTCCGGTAGTTATCTTGAAATATTTTTAGCTTGAACATATAAAAAGTTATACATAAAAGTATCAAAAAAGGCATTTCCCCCATTTAAACTACATGTAAATTTTGACCCCTCTACAGGCACGTGTTAACGTCATTTTTCGGACCTGCGATGACGGCTCACCTTTTTTTAATTTTTTTTATAGGTTTAGAGGGTGAGAGCAACAAATTTCCGAATTCGCCAAAATAACGGACACCCTAATATACATGTATTTTGAAGTGTGCTTCAAATATTTCGTGCCAGTGGAACAGTGACTTTCGACGAAAATCACTGTACGCAAATTGTATGTAATTAATAATTGTGATAATTCGATAATTTCACCTATTCGTTCCTCGTAAATATATATTTCAAATTACGCGCTGATTTCAATGGGCAAGGGGAACATATTATATGCATTTTTTCTAAGTGTATGCCTATTTAAACGCCGCATACAAGGCAATTTTTTGAGAGACTCTGCGCCTCTCGATGAACATAATATTATTGTTCCAGGTTTCGAACACGGTTGTGGGTTCCGAACCCGGTTCTAGGTTCTGAACCCGGTTCCGGCACCGGTTACGAGTTCCTAATCCAGTTCCGACCTCGGAACCGCCGTCAGGACCCGGAACCGGCGTCGGAACCGGATTCGGAACCCGGAACCGCCTTCGGAACCGGTGTCGGAACCTGGAACTGAAGCTGGAACTGGGAACCGGTGTCGGAACCGGGTTCGGAACCCGGATCCGGCTTCGGAACTGGGTTCGGAACCCGGATCCGGCGTCGGAACTGGGTTCGGAACCCGGAACCGCCGTCGGAAACCGGAACCGGGGTCGGAATCCAGAACCGGGATTGGAACGTGGAACCGGGGTCAGAACTGCTTTTGGAACTTTATTCCGGTATTTATCCGGTTAACCAATTAATCGGTTAACCGTAACCGGAAATTCGTATAACCGGCTAAAAAGCATTCGGTTAACCGGTTACAATCCCGAGCCCTAGTAATTACGTATTACGATTCCATTTCAAATGATCCTTTTTGTGCATTCAGAAGATAATCTGTAATGTTTATTTATGTTTATGTCAATTTCCTTAGCCGTTCTACTTGCCCGCCCTTCCTCTATTCCACGCTCGGCCCCTCCTATAACCACTATCCCAATCCTAAAAATCAGTTGTACTTTCTTTTTGGATCAGTCTTTCAGATCCAATCAGATCTTTGTAGATAATTTTAGGTTTTTGCGCAAGCCGTTTAGATTTTCTTATACCTTTATCAATTTTAGGAGTATTAATGAGTACGTTTTTGTTGACTCCAATAGGAAATTCTGAGCGATTTTATTGGTTGATTCCGTTGGATCAACCAATCGAGTAGCAGAATTTCCTATTAGAGTCAACAAATGCGAACCCATTGCCACGATCAATGATCTCAAAGTTTGTCCTGATTACAATGGGCAGGAGACATTTTGACTGTGCGCCACGTGTTTCCGACCGGGGAATTTCTCGCGGTGTGCCTGTTTCTACAAACACCCGGCGGATACTTCACGACCATCAGATGTTAAGTGGCGGTTAACGTGTGGAAAAACCTCCTTAAACCATCCGCATGTCCCAGAATTCCTTTTCTTCTCCTTTCCTAATCCCCTCCATTTTGGTTTCCGTCGTTACCGTCGCTGCACGTGGCGCACAAACTAAAATTACAAAACACAAAACATACGCGAAAATTAAACTGACCAATCGGGCACGAGAAGTTCAACTGTGCGTCACGTGCGTTCCGACCGGGGACCTTCCTGTGGTGTGCCCGTTTTCGACTAACGCCCGATCTCATGTGGTGGCGATACCTCGCGACCACCTGAGATTAGTGGCGGCGAAACTTCCCTATTTCCTTCACTTGTCCCTTTTTCCTTATCCTTCCCAATTCCCCTCCATTTTGTTCGTCGCCGTACCCGCTGCTACACGTGGCGCACATAACCATACATACAAATTCGCCAAACCAAACATTTAAAAAATAGTCATACCTGCTGATGGGCATATTGGGCCGTAAAGACCCGGTCCCAATAAAAGTTAGAAGTGAAGTGAAATTGACTAATCAAAGATAGATTGAATGTGTCACAACACGGACAACCAGACCGAGAGAACTGAAGTGAAGGCCTGATTAAAATGTTTACATTCACTACACCGTTTAATTCTATTATGAATATAATGGGACATTGAATATCATATCCTCGTTAAAATGTAGCAAATTATGTAAAATATACATATAATACAAAAATAGTCAGACAAATGTCATGTTTCCACAAAATTGTCAGATATTCAGAAAAATGCGAAGTTCCTGCAAAAACCAGTTGAGTACCATTTTTTAAAACAATAGATATTTCAGGCCAAATTGAACATCAGAAGAATTTTGCTTACAATTTGGAGGTACTAAAACTATTTTTAATTCCCAATTGAAGTTATTTCATCAGCAATCATAAAGAGGTTATGAAACTTTATACTCTGATATCTCGAAAACATGAATAAGTGACTTAATTCATTTTTGCGGGAATCTACAGATGCAGTGAATTAGGCCTACAATCGATACCACTATAAAAAACGCGCCGTTTTATCTACTGCGCAGTGGTGAGGAAACGATAAAAAACATATTTCTAATACTTCTTCTGAGTATAAAGTACCATGGATTTCCGGGAACTTGAAGCGCATAGTACTCGGGGGTGCAAGGCCCTCTTATATTTTCATAAATTAAATTTATATAAAAATATTAAATTTATGAATAATTATACAATTTATTAATATTTTATAAATAACTAATAAAGATATTAAACCTGATCTTTAGTGGAAGTTTGGCGTGCAAAGCGCGCAGAAGCTTATATTATATAGCACCTAAGTGTAATTTTCGAGTAAGTACGTGATATTTGGTTTTTTATACTACGAATTAAACATATATCTTAAACAATTCTCCAAAACATAAATTTTATAATTTAATTTATCAATTAATTCAAATTAACTGTTACAAGTTGGGGGGTTGGAGCGCGAAACGCTCATGGGGGCAAAGCCCCCCTAGTTCAGTATAAAATAATTTTCACTCGGAACTTCGAACTTCGAATTTCGAAATTCGATGTTCGAACTTCGAAGTTGCATTCAAACCTTCGAAATGTTCGAAGATTCGGAGTTTCGAACCTTCGTAAAATTCCTACTTTCAAGGTTACTTTAAATATTTGGGCAAATGCTTAAAGGGGTTCATGATATAAAAATGTACCATTTCCCACGAAAGCAAAAGCTCCGTTCTGGAAATGTAAGGGAATGTTGTTTTTATCCTGCTTCGAGCAGGAATGAAATCTGTTCGGCGATAATTATGTTATGAAGGTGCGGTTATATTTATTTGTATCGCTTATTACCTTGAACCAACGTGCAGCTCGACTACCGTCACCTCAGTTGCCGCCGATTCAATCATTACGTACAAATGTACTTATGTTGAACCAACACGCAATTCTTTTCGCAAACTATTCCTTGATTCAGATGACGTCGCTCCGTATTCTATTTGAGGCTGTAATCATGCGTAAAATCAGTTTCGCAGTATTTTAGTTTTCAAACACCTTTTATTCGGTGTGACGGCACATTAAGTTATACTTTTTCACTTATATCTAGTCAAGTGATTACCAATCACTTTTACAAACAGAAAAGAATGTGCCGCAGTCCTCGTTTAAGAAGTTGTTCCACTTCGAAATACGTGAGCAAAGCGTGAATAAATCCATTTAAATTAGCGAACAATATTAAGCGGTTTTCACGAACATCCGATTGGAACTATCAATGTATGTATATATATTGTCATACAAAGCGGAATCAAAATATTAGCAACTCGCTTCAATATTATTATTTAACACTGCAGTGTTAAATGAAAAGTATTTGTTTTTCATAAGAGTAAATCTCAAAACATAATTTCTTATGTTTCGATAACAATAATTTTTATTCATGTATACTTAACACCCCCCGATGGGAGCTGTAGGATCTTAACCTTAAAAACCTTAGGGGTTTGGTTCGGGGGCTTGAGTTGAAGGGTTACTGAAAGGAGTAGCTTTGTGTGAATGAGCGAATGAATTCGATCTCTGTAATCGGGCTCTCCATGTACACTACCAAAAGTTCGCGAACAACCAATTTATGAACATTTCAAGTAAATAAATGGACTAACAATGCATTTTATGATACTAGTATGATCTATTATAATCTAGTATTTAGCAGTACGTGCTAGTATATACTAGTATTTTCTAGTCTTTTGTCATGCATTGTAATATGTTCTAATCGGTACCGGAAGCTACTAATTTTTTCTGATATACATTGGTATCTACTAGTATTTACTTACTAGTATTTACTCCAGTTACAACATACACGTTGAAAAATGTATTGGGGATT
>JABFPB010008381.1:0-10193 GCA_022817645.1 Ceratoteleas bidentatus | reverse complement strand
ATGTGCTATTCATATTAATATTTCAATGTTTGATTATTAGAAGTTAAAAGTTCCAGAGAATTGCCCATATATTAAAATAGAATATTAAAAGATTGCATTCTTGTAATGTACATTATTTATGTACATTACTAAAATTTGATAAGTTTTACTCGTCTCAGCTTTTACAGTAAATTAATAGAGAAACTAGATGAAACTGTTCACTAAACAAATCCGGTAAATCTATCTAGTATTTACCCAGTTACAAGACAGTTCAGACTAACGAAGCTGAACTATAGTGAAAAAAAAACTTATTTATTGGAATAAATGATCGAACTATCTTATTGGTTATATGCCTCACAATATAAATCGTAACACCTTTTACAATGTTACATTCTAACGGTTACAATGTACATTGTTCACGCATTGTTACAGTCTGCTTTTCTCACTGTCTCAGCCTTCGCAGTACCTTGTTAAAACTACACAAAACTGGCCACATTTTTCCCCGGGAACGTCCGAAAAAATTGTGCAATTACTCCACGCAAGTTTGCGCGACTCTCGTCGTTTCGGTTGCCCGACTTACGCATTCATAAGATATCAATTTTTTCGCGGCGGAAAATGGGGTTCGCCGCAATTTTGCGAAGAAAATCGAGCTCGCGGATCCGGCTCCTGTTTTGCATTTAAACAACAGTCATTACATTTTCAAAAGTATGGAAATCAAACGGAATGATCGCGTTTCGTCGGGCGCGGTCCCGCCGGTTGCCGCAGCAACCGTCGCGCGAATCAGTTATGAATCGACGCGAAAGGTGGCGCGAGTGTGGCGCGTTTCAAAAAGGGCCGGGCAAAAAGGGGCCCGCGCGTAATTGACGGGTGAATGGGCCGACGCGGGCCCGAATTCCCGCGAAACGGCGTCGCGCGGAAAAAGTGGTCCCGGCCGATATCGGTGCTGGCGGAATCAAAGAAATGTTAATGTAATATTACGGTACATTCCTTTTGTTCGGACGCGGCGCGGCGCGCATGCGAAATGTAAATATGAAATACGAGTCGGCGCTGTTTTTTGCGCGCAGGTATGTACCGAAATGGAAAAAACAGGCCTGCGAGGTCCCGGCGGCGCAGCACCCAAATTCTCATTACGTCTGCGACGAGGCCGGCGAGGTGAAATGCTTACCCGGTGAGTCGAGTTTTTGATCAATTTTGCAGACGCGGCGCAAGAATCGGCCGCCCGTGTGTTTCATCTATCATTCAAGTTTTGCGCTTCTGTCAAAACCAGGATGGACCGGGGACATTTGCGACGTCCCTATCTGCCGAAAGGGTTGCGACCCGCTTCAAGGTTACTGCCGGCAGCCCGGCGAATGCCGCTGCAAACTCGGCTTTTATGGCGAATTGTGTGACAAATGCGTCGCCCTACCTGGATGTCAGCACGGCAGGTAAGACGACCACTAAATTATGGCCCTTAAATCAGCGCGCATTGGAAAACAAGCGATCGCTCGACCGGCACGATGATAAGCCGCACGAACGCACGCGCCTAATCGCGATTGGCTTGGCATTGCGCGCGCTAATTTAGTTGAAAATTTCGACGGATTTATTAGCGAGCTGACGTGTGAATCGCCGTTAAAAATGGGGCTTTCGGCGGTAATATCGCGTTCCGATTAAACGGGTCATGCAAATACGCGGAAATATTTATCAAAAGCACGTTTATTACATTAAATAAAACATCGCGTGGCGCGCAATAGTTTCGCGTTTTGACTCGGCTTTTAATGAAGTTGGCTACGCGTGTACACACAATTCATTTGAATGTATATTTAACGGTTTCAGCGGCGAAATGCCGTAAATTGTCCGATAAATAACGAAAGCGGTTCGGCGCATTGTCGCTCGAATTTGTCGGCAAGAATTGGATCGGCTCGAAGACGCGGACATTAATTTCCAGAAACAGGTTTCCCAGCTGACGGATTATTTTAGAAACGTAGGTGGACCGGCGGAATTTTCAGAGGGCCGCCGCGCAAAAGGACGGATTTTTATTTTTAGTCGAAGTTTCGGGTCCGGATGAGAAAAGTTCGACGGGAAGTCACGTCACGAATTTAGTGCGGCGATTAATTTTTAAGCGCCGGCAAAATTACGGGTTATATTAGAAACTTTGCTGCCGCGGTTCGTGCGGGTTAAACCCCGAAAACCAGGCGCGCTTTTATTGCCGGCTTTTCCGCGGCTCCATTCGGCCCGCAAAATGATTCCATTTTTTTCAATCCCGCCGAACAAGGGTCTCATTTATAGACCACTTACTTTTCATCCTCGATTTTCCCTAAATTCAAATATCCACAAGCATCGATAAAAACGCGGCGAAAGTTTGTCGGTTATTGATTGGATGCGCCTTTTTTTCGATGAACCGCGTGCCGAGCGACCGCGGAACGCAAAGCCCGCCGTCGCAAAAAAAACCCGCTCGTCCGGCTTTGTTTCAATTACTTTTTTAATACGCAAGATCCGCCCGCGTCGCTCAGCGTTATTTGTCGTGCGATAAATAAACTTATTTTAATGAACCGGGCGCATAAATATCCACGAGAGCAATCAAGCGGCGCTCGATTCCGGGTTTAATGCCTTTTGATGCGCGGAATGAAAACGCGCAAAAAAGCCGCACCGCGAACGCAACAACGCCCATTAGTGTCGATTTCGAATTCATTTTACAATACTTTGCCGCGCAACATAATACCGCGCCATCTATTTTGATTCCGCTCATTCGACGGCGCACAAAGTAATTATATAACAAACAGCGATCGCAAAGAAGTATTTTTTAATAACGCGCGTCAAAGGGAAACAAATAAAATCGAATCGACCGTGCCCCGCTCTCGCTGTCTCTGTACCGGCATTTTAATGTTGCCATCGAACGACCTCATTTCCTTTTTACAACGATAATTATGTTGGGAGAGAGTAAACGTGCTGTGGGGTCGCTCTGGCGGGGGAAAAAGAAAAGAGAGACGAAAAGAAAATTGCGTCGCACGTGTCGCGATAATGCTGGCATAACGTTTGATATAAATATTAGAGAATGTTGAAAGCTCACGCGAGGTGGCGTCCCGTCGAAAAGAGGTCAATCCGATAGAGGGCGACTTTTGAGGAAAGCACGCGAGACACGTATTGCGCTGACGTGGCAAATATTAAACGCATACCCCGGAGAATGGAAAACTCGAAACGTTAATAACGGCGGCCGCGTCTTTCCGATAAGACGAGGGACGGACGTCGGCCGGCACGTGGGTGTCGAGGATAAATCCCGACCGGTTGGACTCGCGGAGATTCCTCGTCCCGAGCCTTTCATCAAAATTGTATGCTTTGTGCTGTATACATTTCAGCGTATTATTTTACGTCGAGTCGGCGGATTTCGCGCGCAACGTAATTTAAAGTTAATTTCAATGCGCAAATTCATTTCGCGTTCGGTTCGCTGCGGAGTAAACAGCGCGATTCACGTGCGATCGCGCCTTTTTGCAGCGTTCAGTCGGCTTTGTGGCATTATTTGGTTTGCGATTTTATTTGTTCGCGCGATGCCGCTGTAATGAGCGACCGAACAAATCGGCGGGCGTCTTTGGAGGCATCAAGTTGTTTGCCCGTTTTGCACTTTGTTCTGCAGTTTCCAGGGACTTATTCAATTTTTCACGCGGCAAAGTTGTCTTCGGGGAGGCGTTTGCGATTGACGGAAGTAAAGGGGATTGTTAAGGTGTATTGATTTTCAGCGGCGGCGATTTTTTATCCACTTTCGGGATTTGTTTCGTGCGATGGTACGATGGTTTTTTGTAACGATATATTAAGGACACTGTAGCACGATCCGGGCGGAACGGCAGGTGGGAGTTCCCATAATAAAGCATAAAATGTGATTTGTATTTCCAAGTGGAGGAGAAATAACATTGTCTGTTATAACGCGCGAATGTAGTATCACGGTGCGATTCGGATTTCTTCGTACGCGCAATTAAATTACCAAACATTTATTTAACGTGGCAGTTGACTTTGATGAAGCATAAGGATATTCCGGTATTCAAAACAGCAGCGACGCAAACTTTTTTAATTTTTGCCGCGGAGCGGGCAACGGAGTTTTAATGAAAATTGCAGGCGTAATCTTCACATCTTAACATATTTATTAAAAACTGCATACGTCCTGTTTATCTCAAGCAATAAAACGTGAATAAATTTCCTGCAAAAGAGATTTCCCCATCCACGTAGTCACGTTGTATTTAAATAATCACTCTAATTGTTTCTCTATCCCACCAGCCTGTCCCGAACCCCTCTTATTCCAATAATTCTCGAATGTAAAACTCCACCAAAATAACTTCAGCTGCAAGTCACCTATAAATGCAGTAATCATTGCCAGATTCGACTGCAATTACGGAGAAGCCCGACTACAGCTGATTATACCCCAAAATTATTCTGCTAATCATTGTCTTGTTAGTTCAACACATTCGAAGCTATATCTCTGTCGTGCGTAAATTGATCCGTTCTTGCCCCTCCGGTAATGATTACCAGAATCACATTACCCAGGTATTATTCCGACTCAAACACTCCCCTCGATACCTCCATCCGCAATGTCACAAAACAACTCCACAGGAAATTCATTTTTTGCCCTCCCCTCTCCTCCTCGATTTTCCCCCAAAAAGCCCTCCGATGTCACATCGACCCGTACTCCGCATCTGTCTCCCACCCGCGCGAAACTTTCGAAAGAAAACCTTCGGCGCACAAAGGACTTTCGTCGCGATTTTCATGCAACCGCGACTGATAACAATCGCCTTTCTTCCCAATGGAATGAACCCTTAATTTCGCCTGTTTCGAAGGTTTCCATCGAAAACGACAAATCCGCATCGTCGGTTTGCGCGATTTCGCGTCGGCAATAATCCGGCCACAAATCAGATAGCCTTTAATCGGCTCGGTCGCGCTCATTAATCTTTCTTCATTTTCGGTCGGCCTCCGGGCTTATCGCGCGGAGAAAACCATTTCCCCATTAACATAGCCGGCGCGTCCGGCGATCGATCGGCATTTCGGTCGGACGTCAATAACGGTATCGCGTTGCCAAAGAAAACGGGGCCGAACAACGCTATTGGCTTTCGCAATTGCGCCGATTCGCGTGACGTTTACGTCGCGATTTTCGCGAGATACGCGAACGGCTTTACGAACGGATCTTTTCACTTTCAGGTGTAACGTGAGCTTCGAGTGCGCCTGTGATCCCGGATGGAAGGGGCTATTCTGCTCGAAACCAATTTGCGCGGCCGACTGCAATCCCAGCCAAGGATACTGCGATAAACCGGGTGAATGCAAGTGAGTTGCAGGTGCATTATATCAAATCAATTGAATCTCGGCGGGTCGCGATAAAAGTACCCGGGGAGACGCGCCGCGGTAACAAGCCCGGCGATCATTATTTTCAATTCGACCGAAATTATTGCCCTTCAGACGTCGCATGCACGTAGAAAGCCGGGCCCCGATCCAAATGATGATGCAATTTCGCCCGATTATATGTTTGTTTTTAGCGTTTAATGATCGTGCGTGCGCGCGTCCCCCGGCGCAAAAACGCCGCTCAAAATGCGACTTAATCCGTCAAGGTCGTTCGAGTCATTTTTTCGGCCGGCCGCCGTCGGGCTGCTCGTTTTGCAAATGACGAATTGCTTTTCGAGCAGCCGTTTGAGTTTGCCGGGATAAAAAGGGAAATATTTTTTAACTAGATGTCGACTGGGCTGGCAAGGCCCGAAGTGCAAGCAGTGCGCCGTGCTGCCGGGATGCGTTCACGGAACTTGTCAAGGACCGCTCGAGTGCAGATGCGAGCCCGGGTGGACGGGCTTCTTATGTCAAACTCGTGAGTATATACTTAGTAAACGTCAACATTTGTCTTTCGCTCCTCTAAATAAATATTTTTGATATGAAACACCGCGCATCTGCTGCAAATCGAGCACCAGGAGGTCGACCCGGCTTTTTCGGCGACACGACTTTCGGCGCGTCAGGTGTCTGGTCCTTTGTGCCCGAGTTTTCTTTACGAGGGCTTTTAAGGGATTTCCAGGGGGAGCCAAGTTGGAGGACCGAGGCCGGCCACTCATTTGCATGAATAAGTCAATTAATTAAAGGTGTTTTTCTTAGGGCTCTGGGGCCGATTTATCTTCCGAGACGAAATATTTTGAGACGGCGCCGGGAAGCTAAGACAGTGGGAGGGGAGTGTGGAAAAACACACGACGAAAAGTCAAAAGCATTTTGAGGACTGCTTTTTGATGGGACTTTTTTGGTGGAAGGGGGAATTAGCGCGTTCGAATTCCGGGGTTTTAATTGTCGAGTGACGAGAGGCAATGAAAGGCGGGAATGAAAGACGACAACAAAGGCCTCGGCGATCGGCCGCTGTTTTTCAAATAAACAATTTGTTTAATCAGACATCCGAGCGCGCTTTTGCAAAAACGCTGCTCGTCCGGGCAATTAATTTGTTTCTAATTACTTGTTTGACCGCTGTTCGCCGGTGGAAAAACGCACGTAAACTGCGGAAACGGCAAAGACGCGCGGTATTGTTTTCGAATTACCGACCGAATTACGAAGTAATCGCTCGCAGCTGTACGCGAGATGGTAAACAGCGCGCAGGCAAAGTCGAAATAACGGTATTGTTTAATAGAATATTCTGAGAAAATGTTGCAGTAAAGATGTTTTTATCATAGGATGTAGAAATTGGAACGTATTATATCTTCTTTGTAAAAGATAATAGTTTCGAACATTTTTTTTTATTTGGTTTGGTAAATATTTCAAAATCATTACGTGAACAATTTTTGTTGGGAATAGTTTTTCGTAAGGTTCAATAAGGTTCACTGAGAAAAATGTCTGTTGTTATTTCTTGTTAGAATTTCTTGCTGAGAAAACTACAATTGTATAGCTAATTGAGGATATACTTTTGTCTGTTATATGTAGCTATACTGAATGGCGAATTCAGATGGCGTTTTTATTTCAGAGACATAAGTAAATAATTGAGTCTATACATATTCAGCAATTCACTTCATATCCTCTTTGTTTCATTGTAATTAACGTAAAAAATCGGACTCTTATATTCGGTCACCCATCCAAGTATTGATTACAATCAACGTTGCTTAACGTGAGATCTACCCGAGACGGTCCCCTGATAGAACATCAGTTTGACATATATCTAATATATGTATAATATACGCATATTATATGTATATATCCATTTTATGTATAAAGTCCATCTAATATATGTATAACATACATCTTGTTCTATCAGGATCTAGTCTGCTTGATCTAAAGTCGGCCACGTAACTTCACTGATTCGATTTCAGCCTAATCTAACACAATTCCTTATATTACATTTCAAGCAAAAAATAATCCTAGACACAAATAAATATTTATTTCATGCAAATATATACTACAGTCAACACTAATTTGAATAAGAACATTATAATTTCTGTGGTTGCTGAATGAATTTCATATTACAAATTTTAATTTCTTGAATAAAGTTAAATATATATTAACGTAAAGAAATAAGCAATTGATTGATTGTTTTCACATTCTACAGATTAAGAATTGTTTCATTTATATTATTTCATTTATATTATTGTAAAATTTTCAAAGAAAACAGATTTGTTTAATGTGGTTAGTCAGTGAGAATAGCTACGTGATAGCATTTACAAGTCTTACACGTTTTCTAAGTTTTCTTGTTACTTTAAGGTTTTTTCTTTCTTAAAATGTAATACGTGTGACTATATATGCTATACTATAACAAACCAACTTTAAGTATCGAAATATGTGCCACAGCTGTATTGATTTTCGTAAAAGATTTGAACGTCTTAATGTCAAACTTCTTGTTCATTTCCTTATAAGTACAGCAGATAATTGGATATTGCAAAGTATATCCTCAAAATGGTGTACAGTACAACAATATTACAGAAAATAGAAAGACTAGAAGTAGAGAAAGACTTACAATAAAATTTACTGTAATTCTGTTCTGTTTTTCACAAAGCACTGTTTGATTCGAAATCGAGCGTTCCTGAGTAATTTTTATTTTGTACTCCGACATTTTTCGTATACGTCGTAATGACCGCAAAATCGACGACTGATCCGTCAAATGGGCCGTAGTTTCTCCGACTCGTCAAGGCGACTTGACGCAAGCACGTGACATGCGACGCGTGAAAATATTTGTATTGTCGAGGCAACGTATAAATATTTTCTCGCAAGACAAACATTCAACGGCCGGGCTTTTTTATTGCGTGCCGGTTTGTTTTCGTAGTTCCGTTTGCTCCTAAGCAAACAATTGCCGAATGACGCGGCGAAAGTGGATTTTTGCCGGATTTATGAATATGCAGGGCGATTCATCGTTCGGCTATTTACGTGCCGCGAAATCGATAATTGAATCTCATATGTTTAACATATTGTAAACATTCGGGTCTGAAATTAATTTCGTGCGACAAAAAAAGCCGCTCGATAGATTAAGCGAGAAAATTATAACTAATGGCCCGTAAAAACCAAGCTTATTTTATTTTTCTAAAATAACTTTATATCTTTTATTTAAATTTATCTTGAACCATTCTTAATGTATAATTTTAATCTAATCAATCATAAAGAAACACTAAACTTGAGACATTTTAAACAAATTCACGGCGCAAAGTTTTGGTTATAAAGGTGCTTAAATCCTTTTTTAAAGATACTTCTTTAATCTAAAATGTGACGCGATCCCGGGCGACAAATATTTACGAAATTTCTCTGCGTTTTCAGGAAATCACGTCGTCGGGATTTCGACTTCTGTGGTTTCTTTGTGCCATCGATCGCTCGATGCGCAAAAACGCCCGTTCGCCACGGTTCGATGATCTCCTTTGTACCGTTTCGCAAATTAGCGTTTAATCGGAAACTAAGCAGGTGCATAATTTACGCTCGGCGGAAAATATCTTATTGATCGGGTCTGTTTTTAAATATCCAACACCATATACATAACGTTTCACCTGTCCGAAATGTTTTCTGCAACATTTAGCAGAAGTCAATTTCCAAAAAAGTTTTTTAACAAATCAGCTTTTTCATTATTTGCAGTGCGACGGATATTTTCGATAAAATCTCTCGGCGTTGCCGCGCGACAAAACATACGTATTGGTAACATATCGCTCGGAATAAATCTTCATTTCTATTTTGGTTCCGCCGAAAAAGACGGGGCATTAATGTCAATGACTGTACATTTAGAAGTCAATGCCCATTTTACGACCCGCGTTTCCAATGTTCTAAAGCATTTCTTGCGATAATAACTTTTCGTTAAGCGCCGATAGGGGTTCACAAATTAATTTCGTAAACCCCTTTTATCTGCCTGCAACCTCTTAAAACTACTCTCCAACTCCCGTCGAGATTTACGCTAAATCACTAAAAACACCATTTATTCGCAAACCGAATAACTCACCTCCACCTAACCTCCACTTATCTCAATACAACATTCTCCGCATAAATAAACATTCACTTCATCCGCCTATAAATACACCTTCCATAACCATAACCTCTCTCCACTCTCTCTCAAATTACAGTTCAACGTTCAATCACCACCAACCCAACCTTCCCCCCCTTTCTTTCATGAACCCGACATAATTTCACGTGACTTCCTCCCTTTGCGCTTCGTTTGGACAAATTGGCCCACAAATTTGCATAATGTTAACGCCCGTCGCAGATATTTCACGTTTATCCCGTTGGCCCCGCGAGGCAATGCCGCCTCGGAGTACACAACTGCGAATACCGCGAATGAATATTTGCCATCTGTTGCAGCCATTTGCTCGCAAGGCTGTAGCCGGGAACATGGAACTTGTCGAAGACCCGGGACATGTCACTGCCGTGTTGGTTGGACTGGCGCGAACTGCACAGAATGTGTGCCGTACCCGGGCTGCGTTCACGGAACTTGCCGGCGACCGTGGGAGTGCCGCTGCAAGCCCGGTTGGACCGGCGACCTGTGCGACGAAAAACTCACGTTCTGCGACGAAAACCCGGATACTTGCCAAAACAACGGCACTTGCATTAGCATGACTCAGGAAGACGGTTTCTACAGGTACGTCTCGTCACCCTATTAAAAATTGTGATTATGCTGAGATCAGGGCCTGATCCATATCAGACCCTGACTACCGATGTAACTGTTGGAGTTGATGTGGGAATGATAAGGAATCCTCATCAGACCATATTGTGCCGAAAAAATATAATGACTGAGACGAGAATTGAACCGCCGATGCTCAGTTTGTAGTCTGACTTGTCCC
>JABFPB010008380.1:0-10189 GCA_022817645.1 Ceratoteleas bidentatus | reverse complement strand
CGGCTCCCCGTTGTTTTATCAAGCAATTTCGCCCCTCGTGTTTTTATGCATGGGGCGCGCCCCGGCCCACCCGGCCCGCGCCCCTTCATAGCATCACGAGTGACGATATAGTTTCATATCGCACGGTCACGAGTTGCACAAAAGCTGTTTTTTAAAGTTTTGTTAGTACAAAACGTACGTCCGACAGCGATGTTTTGACTTCGTATATGAATTTAGGGGTGTCTACTCCACATGAAAACATATTTCAAGTGATTCTCCTAATGTAAATGGTATACCTTGCAACTATTTAAAAGGGTTCTTAAAAGGGGAAATAACAAAAATAGCCATTTTCAGAGCTTTCTTTCAGGGATAAAATAAGTTTGATAATGCTCTAAGGTTGTGGCTTCTAATGAGCACATTTCAGAGTAGAAAATATCACAGGCCAAAATATATACGATCACAACAAAACTGCTATAAAGAGCGATAATTGAAAAAAGGCCATAAAACGTTTTCAAGGACCCGGTGCACCCTTTAAACTTTCATAAAAACGCTAATCCTTTCGTATGGGGTCCATACTCATCGTAAACTTCAATTTAAAGGGGTAGCGCAAAAATTTTTAATTTTTCGATTCACATATATATATATATATATATATATATATATATATATATGGAAGGGTGACAACTTTCACAAATGTGAAAGTTCAGTCCTGACTTACAAGCAGGACTGAATACAGGTTATGTCGTACAGGCACATTAGGTGACGCCGAATGGAAATAGAAATGATGACTAGAATAATAATTGTGAAAAGGTAAAGCTTAGTGATAATTAATATTAAATTAGTGAATTTGTGGGCAAATTTTTGAGTTGCAAATTTATTGAAAAAGTGCAGCATAGCGGTGCACTAGTTATGCTTTTTCTAAATTAGTGAATTTGTTTACAAATTTTTGTATCGTGGTTTTTTCCAGTGTTTCGACTGCATTTCTCACTAAAACATACTTTAAATAGCTACTAAAATATGTCCGCAAAATTACAAATTAGTTTATTTTAATAGTTTAGTACGGTGTTCCATTTTTTAATTCGTCAATTGTCGTTGGATAGCAAACGTTCTACAATTTAGTTATTATTTGATCTTTCTTCGAAACATTTATGTTCATAATTGCAGATTTATTACCAGGGGTCCTGGATGATCGTCATTTCTTCACGTTTTTACATTAAATATACATACAGTTATGACACACGTGAAGGTTCCATTTTTATTTAAGACATGTACTTTTGTTTTCGTTTATGTAATTAATCTGCAGTGAAATAATAAAGAAAAGTTTTAATTCAGAATAATATTGTTTTCATTTTTCAAATGTTATTTTGTTAAACTTATTTTGTCGCAAGTAAAATTCAAAGAAATATTCCTAGAAATTTAAAGATTAAATTTAAATCATTAAAATTTAATCAACAAATATTCTTTAAAATATTAACCAAGTAATTTCCGGAACTCATAATTCGCAATGTAATCAAGGAAATCAGTAAGTGCGTTCAGATAAAGCTTCCAGGAATTTTTTTTCACTTTTCATTTTGTTCAAAAATCACTTTCATGATCCTCGTAAATTCAAGGCCGTGGTAAAGTTTCTAGCCGACCTAGAAAAGCTTAGAACAACGGTCAGGGTAGCGCAAAGGCAAGGAAGGAGAAGCGCTCTACAAACAGGCTCACCGGAGGACAACCTTATTGCATTAGATTAAAAAATTGTAACTGACTATCATTTTAATATAAGTATTGAGAAAAACCTTGTGTTTTGGTTTTCATTTGCCATGTGCCTTCCTCGTCTGGATCCTACTAAATAAATTATCAAATTGATCTCTCTGATACGTTGTGGACGTAACATAACATAAACTTTAACAGCGAAAAATAGTTGTTACCCCCCTCGATCCCACTGGGATTTTAAAGTGGATAAAAAATACGCACCTCAAAGGGTTTTTCTTCCAAACAAACAGCTGCCCCGATCTACCCCGGTCAGAATTACAGACCATCAAATACATGCATTTTTCGTGCTGAAACGTGCATTTCTCCGTATAATTACTAAATGGTTCCATAAATATTGATCAAACTCTTGCTAAAATTTGTTGAAAAACAATATAAAATCATTATTTTCATAAGATAGTAAAGCATGACCATATCCAAATCAAAAAGAAGTAAAAAAACGTAAATTATTAGGTATAAGTGCTATAAATTCATCTTTTATCTATGGCGTTGAACAAAATCGTTAAATTTGTGATCAAGTATTGTTGAAACATTTTTGTTTTAATTTTTGTTGATACAGAAGTCGAATCTGGTCATAAATTAAAAATTTAGTCCGCCATATTTGATCCGCCATTTTGAATTTTTGAAATTTCCAAATGTTGACCTTAGAATCGTATAAATGAGTTCAAATTACCCCTATATGCACGGTTGTAGGATTAACGGTTGGTTCCTTCTATTAAATCCCACTTTATGGGGGATTCAGTCCACTGTGCAACGGGGCAACGGTATATAATGTGTTGTTGTATACAACATGTTAGTATACCGGACTCAACGGAGGCAAAATAATGACTTACTAACTAAGGGAGGGGCGCGAAGTATGAGAGAACGGGGGGAATGACATTTTTAGATGCCCAATCAGCCGCAGGCCTAACCGCAATGGAGACAGGTGCGCCCCCGTAACCCCTCTCGCGCCGCAGCGATAGCAGAACTTCGCTGTGGGGTTGCGGTTCGGACAACGCGAATAGGCATGGCCTCGCGTTCCGCACGTGTTGCATCGCACTACTCCGCCATGATTTTGGCCTGGTCCAAGTTCAAGAAGCTCTTCTCGGCGGATGCGTTTAGGGGGACTTGGCCCGTTTACTGACGTCGAGGGCCCGTGTCGGGGTGCTCGAGTGGTGGCGTCGTGTTGAACTATTCCCAACACCGGAGTTTGAGTCGAGGCCTCTCGGCCGGGTCTTCTCGGGAGCTGGGTCGAAGCATTTCGGAACTCCACCGGCTGGGGCGGAGGGGTCTGGGTGGCATTAGCGGTCGTCGCAGGCATTCCGGTCTGAGTAGCGCGACTCCTGGACCCTGGGCGGCGAGTCTGCGTGAATCAGGTTCGTTGGGCGATGAGCTCGGTCTGGGTCCCTTGTTCGCTGGTCGTCGTTGAGGCTACTACCCCAGTGACGAACTGAGCCTCTCTATCCTGGGAGATGAAGTCCGCGAGACATTCCTAGAACCCCGAGTAGTTCTCGGTAATGTACTCGAACAAGTCGTGGAACTCCTGGAAATGGACACGAGGAACGGGGCGTCGACTCATGATGCAAATCCACTCGGGACACTTAAGGGAAGACAAGAAAACAAAAGTTATTCCTAAAGGTTTCAAAGGTACGAGAAAATAAAAGGGAAGTCGATTGGGTGAGTCACTTGTTACAGGCTGCGCGCGCTAATTGGTCGGCCATACGATTACCCTCGCTATCCGAGTGGCCTTTAACTTTCGCCCATTCCACGCGTTCGTAGGCTAATTCGCGACTCAACTCTTCAAATTCTTTTCGATATACGACATTCTTCCCGGTCGCGTTTTTCCAGTCTCTTTGTTCCCACTCGGGCAGATACTCCGTCATGCAGCGAATCACAAAATCGGAGTCTGTATGAATTCGAATTAAGTTCTGTTTAGCCTGGGACACAATCTTCGCGGCGGCTATCAAAGCACGAATCTCGGCATGATTGTTCTTACAATGCTCGCGTAGACGACGCGACACATTGGCCGGACAACCCGGACCGAAGTACACTCCGATTCCCGATCGAGCTGTATTCTCCCATTACGTGAGCAAGAACCGTCTGTCCACACATTAATAAATCCATCGGCATCGCGCAAACTGTGGAACAAAGTTTCGGGGCAATCCATACTGGACGCGTAGGGTTTAATTTGTGAGACATCGGTTTTTATCACCTTCCCGGAAACGTCTTCCGTAATCTCGTAGAAATTAGGTGATAACACCCATATGACACGGTAGGGACCTATTTCGGCGTCAATTTAGCAGCAACGTTTTGCAACGCGGATGATAGGGTGCCGTTTCGCATTAACACCGTATCTCCGACTACGTATGATAGTCGCCGATGTCGCAAATTGTAATGTCGACTTTGGCGAGATTGGCGTCGGCCACGTTTTTGGACACGAGCATACGGAGCTCTTCCAACGCCGCATGCCATCCTTCCATGCTCCCGGATCAGGGTCGGGTAGCTCAGGCTCGGATGCGGAATCGTTGCGAGCACAATTTCGCGGAGCCGGATCCCTCCCAAAATTAACGAAGGCCGGACTGGCTTTAAGAGTGGCGTGAGAGGCCGTATTGTAGGCAAATTGAAAATCTGAAATATGTCGATCTCACTCGCGGTGATTGTCCGTAATGAAAGCGGTTATCACTGACTTTAATACTCGATTGACCCGCTCGACGGGGTTCGACTGGGGATGATAAGGCAGTGTAGTTTGATGAGTGATTCGCGTCGATTGTATCAATTCGGTTACGCTCGAATTGCAAAATTTTGTACCGTTATCGGTTACTAAGATCGGCGGTGTACCCCAGCGATTAATTACGACATCCTTTATCAGTGTAGCTACCTTCTTGTCGATAACACTCAATGGATTGAGTGTTATCGTGGCTTGCCGCAATGGATAACACTCAATCCATTTACTGAAGAAGTCCTTGCAACAAGAAGGTAACACTGCCCGTCTTTACTCCCATTATATCTACGGCTACCACGGCCCAAGGCTCCGCGAAGCTACGATGTCGTAAAAACCCGGGAGGAGGAGTTTGATCGACCTTATTCCTCTGGCACGTCTCGCATTGCCGGATATAGCGGATGACATCGTATATCAGATCTCGCCAATAATATCGGTTACATACGCGATGACTCGTTTTCTCAACACCGGGGTGACCGGTCTGGGTTGAGTCGTGACATTCCCGCAGCACGCCCGATCGTAGACGATAAGGTACCACGAGCTTCCACGCGTATTCGTCTGTCAGCAATGATTCTAAGTTCGGAGTAGGGACGTAAACATATAACCGACCGCCTTCAACTTTCTATTCGGGGTTGACATCCGGGTTATCGGTCACTTCGGAGATACGACGCGAGTACCACTTATCTTAGGGGTCGGTCCAGTCGTCGTCTTTGTTCGGTAGGAAGAGAAGCGAGGCAGAAGGCCTCCTCTGACTCGGTCACTCGGGCTAAAGCGTCTGACACCCGTGCCTGAACGGTTTTGCGGTTCTCGACCTCGAACACGTAACTCTGAAGGAATACGATCCAGCGCGCTAGTCTCCCGTTGGGTTCCTTCAGACTCCGAAGCCAGCGTAGGCTGCTCGCGTCGGTTAGGAGCGTGAAGGGTTTACTTTCCAGGTATGGGCGGAATTTTGCGATGGCCCAGACTACGGCGAGGCATTCTCTGTCGATCGGAGTGTAACGCGTCTCATAATCCGTCAGGATGCGGCTGGCGTAACAAATCCCATCGGTGTGATCGTCACTTGATTGGCTTAGCACGGCTGCTAGGCCTACCGGACTTGCACTGGTTTGGACGGTGAAGGGGAGGGAAAAATCGGGGGGTAACAAGGTGAAAGCGGTCACCAACGTGCGTTTGATCTTCTCAAAGGCCGATTGCTGCGTTTCCTCCCACACCCAAGGTCGATTTTTCCGCAACAGTCGAGACAAAGGTTCCGCCACGGTTGCGAGGTTCGGTAAGAATCGTCGGTACCAGCTAACCATGCCCAAGACTCGTTTCAGGCGCTTGGGCGTGGTCGGGGGAGGGTAGTCCGGCTTTCCACTATAAATCCTAAATAACGAACACTTGAACAACAGAAATGACTTTTGTCAGCGTTGATCATCAGGTTTGCTTCGCGAAGTCTTCCAAACAAAGCGCGTAAACATCTCAGATACTCGTCGAATGGCGCGGTCACGACGATAATATCGTCTAAATAGACGAAGGTGTGGAGGGCCATTTCTGGGCCAATGATACGGTCCATCAATCTTTGGAATGTAGCAGGAGCTCCAGTTAAACCGTATGGCATACGGTGGAACTGGTAGAAGCCTTTTCCGGGTACAGCGAACGCAGTTATCTCCCTACTGGGTGGGTCTAATGCTACCTGGTGATATGCTTGAGTAAGATCTATCGCGGTGATAACACGCGCGCCTCGCAAGCGATCAAAAATATTATCCAACGGAGGTAAGGGATAAACGTCTTTTTTGGTGACCCGATTAATTTCCCGAAATTCGACACAAAATCGGTATTTTCCATTGGATTTTCGGGTCATTATGATCGGGGTGGACCACAGGCTTGAGGAAGGTTCGATAATTCCCAGCCCTAACATCCGATCTACTTCCTCGCAGATGGCCTCATACACGGTGGGTGAAACGCGACGGAATTTTTGCCGGATCGGGGGGTGATCGCCAACATCGATGGTGTGAGTGACCAGTGGCGTCGGGGATGGCGTCGACGAGGCCAGTGGTAACTCAGCTTTAAGTAACTTCTCCAACCGATCACTTTCGGAACTGCAAAGAATCTGCAACCCGCAACAACTCGTGTCCATACGTTCCTCTGCTACCGAAAAAGGAAGACGATTGGCCGCCTCGTCTAGGAACGCCCACGAGGGGGTAACGAATGCTGAGTGCTTTCAAAAAATCGAGCCCGAGAATGCAGGGAAAAGGGGGCGAGGGGAACGTCCGTGCCAGCAATATAGCTTGTCGACAGTGCAGAGTTACTGGGATTTCGATCTCGTATTCGCTTATCTCAATTTTATCACGCGCGGTCCTAATTCGCGCTTTCGTGGGACGCGTCTGGAGTTTGAGAGACGCGGCGACATCCATGCCTTGTGCTTCTAGGAATGTGCCGGTCGCACCTGAATCCACCAACCCGCGGATTGGATGTTTCCCGATGTGAACATCCCAGAGCAGAGGTCGTTCCAGAGACAAGGCGTGGATAGCGAACTCTGGTACGGGGAGGTGGACGAGCGAGTATGCTCCGTTAGGGGCGCTATTCCCCCTTCTGGCGTCCCTGCTGCCCGTTTCCCGAACAACGCGGACATTGCCTCTTCATAACATCTACGTAGCAAAAGAAAATTTTCACGGTTCCGGACACTCCCCGTAACGGTGCCCGGCAATTCCAGCAGGTAACCGCGCGCGGCGTCCGCGTGGGGGCCGTGGTTCTGCCGATTTCTTCGGTGGATTCGCTTTCGACTTATTATCGGAGATACTCAGCGACAGTAGATCTTCGACCATTTGGAGGTCTTCGGTAGGTTCGGCAAAGGCCGACACGGCGAGGGCCTTGGGTGTGCCTCGACGTGCGCGAGGGTCGTGGTAGGCCAGGTCGGCATATATGGACCGCTCAGGGGTAGCAGGAGGTTGAAACGATTTCGCGGCGATCAATCGCATGCTGTGATCCCCTAGCGGCATGATCTGACGCCGTTCTTCTCATCGCATTAAGAAGGCTTCGGCATCTTCCTCACCCGAGAACTTAAGGTTCCATTTGCGCATGGAGTCGTTCGCGTTTTCCGGGTTCCGTACTCGGTATATGGGGCGCTCGGCACGCCACTCTCTATCGTGGTTATAAAGGGGAGGTTCCTCCTCGTGGGGTAGTTAGGGGGGGAAGAGGGGCTAGGAAATACCCATTCGCCATCGCTTGACCGTAGTCGCGATCTTCTGAGTAAACTATGGGTCCAACTACACGGGGGTGTGAACGCGGTACCCTGGGTCCGAAATCCCGTGGAGGTAAGGTACCCTGAGCCGAGGGCTCGTTACCCCAGAGGAAAGCTCGCGCGGCCCTAATCCCGACGCCTCTCGGTGTTTCGGGCACTATCGGGGTTCGGAAAGATACCGGCGCTGGTGCCGCTGTCGTCGGAGGGAACCCGTACCGAGGATCTGGTGCTTCGGACTGCGCTCGGGGGCGTCGCGGTATCGCACCCTGGTGGACGGAAGACTCCGTAGTTGGGGGCGGGAGCAATTCTTCCAAAAGCGGAAACCCGTGTCGGTCCACTTGTCTCGGTGCTGCTGGACGAGGAGGCGGGGTGAACCGCCGGTGAACCCGGCGGAGGGAAGAGATGGTTACCCTAAATCCCCAACGGAACATCTGCCCGCCTTTGATGTGGGTCGACAGGTTCTTGCAGCTCGCCCTCTACGTAGCGTTCCCCCAAGACGCCGACCTGAGCGGCCTCCGGAGGCATCGAGGGGTCAGGCGCTATCGCCGGGGCGGCCTCGCTCATCCCCGGCGAGGTATGATCGGATCCGTCGTTGGACCTAGCACGAGACGACGATTCTCGTTCACAGGCCTTAATCAGGCGTATGCGCCGAGTATGTACTATCCCAACGATTGGCAAGTGGCGCGCGGTCAGCTCCCGATCTAACTCATCCGCCGGTAATAACGTTACCCACTGAACGGTGCGTTGATTCGACCCCATTTCATTCGCCATGGTTATCGAACAAATTCCAATTCGAAACTAAAATAAATTTACCGAAACCGACTCACCCAACGTCACGGGAGGTAAAGGATATAGCGGCGATTCCCGTGGAAACACCATCCACAATGTTTCCCGTAACCCACTCTTATTTCCTTACGAAATAAGCAATCTGACCCAATTCCAAACAGTCACCACTAAAGGCCCAAAGTGACTTCGAAAGTCATTCGAACATGCTTCCAAATGATCGCTCACAAATAATGGAAAAATAGTCGCACGTAAAAGCTCCGCAAATGCTCCAGAATTATCTCCTTCTGATTCGGAGAATCCGTCCCGAAAAAATCGTTTCAAAATGATATGGAAATAATCGAACTAAACAGCTCCGAAAATGATTCCGAATTATCGTCTTCCAATTCGGAGAATTCGCCTTGAAATAATATAGAAATAATCGAAATAAACCGCTCCGAAAATGCTTGGGAATTACCGTTTCAAAACATTAGAAAATACTTCATCCAATTTCGAGTTCTCATCAGGCTCTGTTTACGTTTTTCGACTATTTCTATTTCTGGCACAAACAACCGCACTGGCAAAATGCGAAAACATGACTTTTTCTGTTTCGTTCCGAAATTGAATATTTCGAACACGAATATTTCGAATAAGCCAAGAGGTAATTCTCTATCATCGGAATCGCTCGAAACACATTTTTCGCATTTGATGGCTTTTCTAAGACTCTTTCACGAACCTATTTTATGCTATTTTCATTCTTCAACGAGAAACTGTTTTTGGCTTTTGCATGAATCCTGGCAGGATCGCCAATGTAAAGCTTCCGATTTCACCGTCGAACCGGAAATGTCCCTTCGCCCCCCCCGTAGCGTCCCAAAAGATAAGGAAAACGAGTACGCAAATTGGTCAGGATCGCTAGCCACGTCGTGGCAAAGATAAGGTACAAAAACGAGACACGACGTCTACAGGGTGAAGCGGCAGCGCAAAAACGGCCCTGTCATGGCCTTGTGGTCCCCGCCAAACGCGCAAGAGGACCGGCACAAGTTTGCAGGTCACTCACAGCCCGCCGTGCGGATAACCTTGGGTAGGCAGGTCACTCTCTCCCCAACTATTACAGTTCAGGGGATGAAGAAGCTGGCTTAGAATAGATAAGAGAGAAACGAAAAGGTAACGCCCAAAAGTACCACACCTCGAAGCAAAGATAATAATTCACATAATAAGCTCGCAAATAAACTCGCAAAAGATACTCGCAAATAAACTCGCAAAAGATAATCGTAAATAAGCTCGCAAAAAATAATCGTAAATAAGCTCGCAAAAGATATTCGTAAATAAGCTCGCAAAAGATAATCGTAAATAAGCTCGCAAAATAATCGCAAATAAACTCGCCAAACAGGCCAAATTAGGAAAACAAACCAAAGCCTGCAAAACAAACCAAAAATAGGCAAGAAAAGTTTTGGGTAGGTTCAGGTAAGCTAGAAACAGGTAACAGGTTTCGGGTGGTCAAGTCCGGCTCCTCTCTTGGCCAGGGGACCAGACGCCAGGAGCGAAAAGTAAGATTCAACATGCCGTCAAAAAAACGACATGTTACATATGTGTTACGCGATGCATAATTTTCGGCTCATATTTAAATCCGCTTGAGATCCGAAAGAAATACGCGATTCTGTTTTCATCGCCGCCGGCGCCGGCGACTTTCTCTAACGCCGTATTTACTTTTGTATTGTTTCGAGTGTAAGTTTGTATGTATGTGAGAAGTGTGCATGTGTTGGCTTGTTTTT
>JABFPB010008379.1:0-10193 GCA_022817645.1 Ceratoteleas bidentatus | reverse complement strand
AAACTAACGAAACTAACACAACTAACAAAACTAGCAAAACTAACAAAACTAACAAAACTAATAAAACTAAAAAACTAAAAAAACTAACGAAACTAACAAAACTAACAAAAATAACGAAACTAATAAAACTAACAAAACTAACGAAACTAACAAAACTAACAAAAATAACGAAACTAACAAAACTAACAAAACTAAAGATTATCGAAGGTGTGAAGTAGGAAAAGTGAACTAGAACCGTCGACCACTGACTAACAAACCTAAAAAAACTAAAGATTAGATTTGTTACTAACAAAACTAATAAAACTAAAGGTTACCGAAGGTGCGAAGTCGGAAAAGTGAACTGGAACCGTCGATCACCGTTGAGGTTATCTGTGACCTTTGAGGGTTCATCTTCCACCACATTACGCCACATCTTTGCCTCGCCTCGGTGGGAAACACGACTCGTTGCGAAATGACTGCTGAAAGAAAAACATTACGGCCATTCCGCGAATCATCTAATCAATCGATCAATCAGCCTTGGCTTGCTGCTCCGAACACAGTGATTACTCCCAGTTAACCCGTCGCCGGCGATCGACAAACGCGTCATTTCAGCCACTCGTCAAGGTGGCAAATGACTTACATGACAGCAATCGGCGATATCGCCGCGGAGGCGGTCCGCATTTGCAATGATAATTTCGGCCGGCTTCCGTGTCGGCGTCGCGGAACGCACTTTCCGCGCGACCAAATTGCCGGCCGAAATTCGCGAATTCCGAGGATGGCTCGGCTCGTTTCGCAAAGTACGCGCAGTTCCCCGAAATCGGCTGGCACATCTAGCCGCCTTTGGGTTTCAAGTGCGACGGCCATTCGCGCAGCTGCGACTGCGAAACTCGCGGGAGATCGGCTACGCCCGTTACCTGATACTGCTTCATCAAGTTTTGGATCTTTTTAATGGAATACGCCGTTTTCGCAAACGTTTCGTGAAACGGCAATGTTGTTGCCGGCTCAGAAAAATCACGTTACGAAACTTTTTGCCGTTGCTCGTGTTTCGTAGCGCGCAGCATTTTTTTTATTTTCCTGTTTGCTGTGAGTTGCGGTAGAGATTGTTGGGATTTTTGTCAATTAAAAGGATGCAATACTCGGGAAATGAGACTGAGTTAGACGTTTTCCGGCGAGGTTTTATTTATTGATTAGTTTTGGGCCGATGAAAAATGGGGGGAATGTGGATGTAATGGCGGATTGGAGGTAGGAGGATGATTACGATTTATGAGAGAGTGCTCGTGATGTGAAATGTAAAAGTAATTTAGCGGGTTCGTTATGATAAAGAGAATTGAGTAATGATATGGTCGAGGACCAATATGAAGATCGAGGCAAAAAAGTGTTCCATTCATTGCTGAGGAGGTACCTTCTCGAAGGATCGTATTGTAGGATGAGAGCTTTCGATTTTTGAAATTAAGAGTAATTTGTTTTAAAAGATTTGTTTGCTTTTTATACGGTGATATCGATCTTCTTTCTTGTTATAAAAAAGAGAGAAAAAAAATTGAACTAAAAAAAATGTTTAAGCTGCCACGAGTAACGTAACAAGGCAGACCTAATGTCTGCCATGGGTTTAATTATGTGTAAATTTCTTTACACGTAAAGATAATTTCACATAAAGAATTGCACCAAGATACATTAAACATTGAAAATGTCATTTGAAACATCTAATCTCTGAGATGTTACAGTCAGATTCCTACATGCAAACAGACACTGACAAAATGAATCCGATTTCTTTTTCCATCATCACTCATCACGTCTAACTCATTCACATTTTTACTTTTCACACATCCCCGCTTATTTTACGCCATATTACTAACTTCATTTCTCAGGTTGACATCATTTCAAATTTTATGAGGTGTACATTTTCAGTTTTAAGACACATTTATAAGAGTTGACAATATTATTTTTCTTTACTTTATGTTGATTTATTGTGAAATTATTAATGATAAGTCAGGGTTTAAAAAAGTCCTTCGATAAGTCAGGGTTTAAAAAAGTGACAATATTGAAAACAATTGTGGAATTTTAGAGTCTTTTTCTGGCAGTAGATTATTATATGGAGGATGGATTGGATTTCTTAGCGAAGTTTCAAAGACTGAGATTCGATTTCATAAACATATCGCAAGGCGTAAGTTCAGCGTGTCGAATTCGACGAAAAGATATCTTTCTGTTAAAACAATACATTATCTAAATTAAAAATCGTAAACAAATATCAATCTACAATATGCATTGGCACGACTTCAGGATTTATTTACTTCGATAAAGGTATTGAGAATTACACAAATATTCGTTTTCATTAAGGAACAATCATTATTTACACTGCTATGTATATAACAAATATGAAAAATGCAGAAAAAATCAACCACAAAACCGTTCACAATTTACAATATCCACGAATTGATATTCAAAATATTCTATATATTGAATACTTTCTGCAATTCGTAATAAAACAATGGACAAATTGTTAAAATAATCGCGTTTCACTCGTTGAAATTATATTAAAGGTATTATTGTATGCAATTAAAATCAAAACAAATAGTTCGAAAATACTGACGCTATAGGTAATCTGTGCATTTCCAATGCTGTATACCTGACTTTACTGACCATTGTTTTGAGTTTTTTAAATCTGGTCCCTTTCATCCCCACTTGTGCTGCCACTTAGTTCGGCCAAATTTTCAAATCTTCGCAGAGAATTCCTCAGTATCTCGGTAGCAAGCCAAGTGGTCGGTCGTCTATTATAAATGGCTGCTCTTATCAGCGCGAAAAAATGTTCGTCGGTGTAAAGTGGTTCTTTGTCAGTGAAGCATTAGTTTTTTAAGTTTTGTGTTGATTTTGTGCAAAATGTGGTGTTTTTTCAACGTTTTCTGCTGTGACGCGAGTGCTGTTTCCATTTCTCAAATTGCTGCATCTGCGTTTCTCTCCGTTCTTGCCTCTACCACTTTCTTATCATCGAAAAGGTTGGTTTTGTATTGTTTGCAATTAAATTCTGTTTGCGTTTCCAATTTTCCACTTTAATAACAAACATCTCCGTGAAAATCGATGCATATATGTGCATCCCATTTTCAGCCGCTAATTACGGTGTAATCAGTAAACAATTTTCTCACAATCAACGTGGCATATCCACGAGCAAAGTTTTTAACGAGGTTGAAACGTGTGTTTTCAAAAGCAAAAAAACTTAAGACGAAAATACTATAATTAATAATTAATAATACTAACAACTGGTTTGTCTTGTGAAATTTCTGGGTTCTATTGACCTATAAAAAATATTCACCAATATTATAGAAATTTGTTTAAACATGCATAGTGTATCTATTCCTATATGCAAGAGCTATATGGAAATCTTTACCCTGAAAATGCAAATTTTTCGAAAGTTTGTTTAAATATTTTGCCAAGTCCCAATATTATTATACCTTTTAATTTGAATTCACAATTATTGTATTGATAAATTGCAGAATGACTTTCTATACCTGGATTCGTTTTCTAATTATCTTTTTGAACGCATACCCAAGATAATGAATTTTATTATCCAGATAAGATAAAAAGACCTTATCAAAATCGTGTAACAAGATAAATCGTATTAAACGTAATGATAGTTGAGCGTTTTTACCAAATATTACTCGGTTCCGTTCGACAACCCAAAACAAAGTGAAAGTTTGTCCATTGTTCTTTGTCAACCGACTCTGCACAGTCCACTCATCCTTGCAACATCTCTCTTTAAATCGTTTTCAATCTCCACCGTTACAACCCAAAAACTGCAATCAAAAACGTGCCTACCCTTCCGATCAAAACCAACTTCCAATCACACATAAAAAATACATAAAAACGAAACGATCTTGTTTAAAATCTGCATTAACGCGTCATCATGTGTGGCGAGCAATTTCAACCGGGCGATTTTTTTCTGGTGAAATAAAAACGAAAGAATGGTTCTATGCAAGTGGAGAAAAATGTTTAAATATAAATTCCTAGAGGCAAACAAAGTGTAAATTTTTAACGGGTTTTTGCACTAGAATGCTGACAAATATTTTTTATTCATTTTGTTAAGAAATTTAAAAAACTATATAATTTAAGTAATCAGTTTCTTATAATTATATTAGACATACATTTTTTTATAAATTGGGAAAGAATATCATACTCGTTTTTTTATATTATTTTAAAATAATATAAAAGGGTTAAGAAATGTAATGTTTATTTATTTTACGATAAAAATTATTGACACAATGGATTTTAGCTACTTTCAATATTGATTTCGAATTATATGAAATACATTTTTTGACAAACGGATTTCGATGATATATTTCTAATTAATATTTAACAGTGTTTCTATTTTGAATATCCTCTTTGACTGGTAAATTGTACTGAAATAAGGAGATTTAATTATATATTTAAACCATAATTTATGAACGATAAAAATATGTACAGATTCGGTTACCCCTTAATCATAATTATATTAAGGCATAAATCATGACATAAAAAGTTTAATTGCATAAAGATTTTAATTAGTGTAAGTTTACTTAACAGTTTCTTTGATACAATTTAACTATTAATTCTCTACATTTTCTAAAGTCGCGTTCAAAATGCGCGCATTCTATTTCCCTCATCTCTGTTGAATAGCGTAATTATTCTCGGAAGAACAAAATGTTAATGGAAAAGTGTATAAGGGAGTACTTGAAATTATACATTATGATTAATGAGTCTTGTATTACTAGATTAAAATACGTGATTGCAATGCTGTAATAGTATATGTAAACTAGATAGCGCCGCTATAATTATATATTATAAATGGTGTTTTCTGAATGTTGTCTTCATCTTATTTCAAATGAACTTCCTTGAACTTAGAATAATATATCGAGTGTCTGCGAGAAGAAGAAATTGCGATAAATTGAAAACTTTGCAACATACAATTTACTTGTCCCCCACAAAAAAAAAAAAAAATAAATGCATATTATTTTAAATTTCTATCATCAGTTTTCAATACAAAATATCTCAAACTTAAACAAATACGAAACATTCATATTTTACAAAAATATATGAAAAAAATTTTAATATATTAAGAATGCATTTTTAAGTGCCAATATTTTTTATTTATTTAATTTAAGTGCCAATAAGTTAAAAACCAATACTTGCACTTATTGCACACTTTAAATGCAAATCTTTACCACCCTTCGAAAAACATGAAAAAACAATATCATCTAACCAAAAAACCTAGTAAATTCACGTCACACAAATTTTCGAATCCAAAACTACCCTCCCAATTTTCCCTGCCACTTACCCGAATTCGACTACACATTTTTCCCATTTTTTCGCGCAACTTTGCTCGTCAGGCTCGCCCAACAAAACGGTATCGCAGATCGAATCGCGGCCGTTAATCACGTCAACGGCGCAATAATCGGATCGGCCAGAAGGGCAAATCAAAAAGCCAATCAATATGTAAATACTTTTTTCCGGCGGTCGCGACAAAGCCGCGATTTTGTCGTCGATCATACGGATTAATCGGGATGACAATTGGCCGTTCTGCGACCGGAAACCCACTGACAATTAATAACTGCGTCTTTCCGGCTTTATCTTGAAACTCGCTCGTTGGGGACAATGGGGATTTAATTGGGACGCGTCGATGCAAAAGTCGAATTCCTTCTCACCGCTGGCCGCAGTGTCTTTCCGGCATTGTGATGGCCGAGCGAATAAACGCTATGGACACCCGCGAGACATAATGGGAAGTCGCGTTCAAGTGAGCAGCGCGCATTGTTTCGGCCGAATTGTCCGTCCGATGAAACGCCGGCACAATGCCGCGCATTTTCCATGATAAACGCTGAATACGGTAAATAGTCCAACTGGCACGTGTAAACTTTAATTAGGCCGAAACGACGCTGCAATTGATTTCGTTCTGCAGAATCGTCGGATGGCGATTTGGGAAATTCGAGTAGGAGTGGGGGGGGGGGGGGGTCATTTGATACGGGTGATGTCTGGGAAATTGGGAGTGGGCCTTTGGGGACCTCTAATAGAGGTGTTTATATGCTTGGGTATGCGGATCTCTGTCTGGGGATCCAGCGAGAGATCCAGGGAGATCGAAATTCAAATGTGTAATGTACACTGAGGAGAATAGTTTTAGGGGATGAGGGAGTGTCGTTAAAAGTTTGATGTTTGGGAAGGTAATTGTAACTAGAAGGAAAATTTGTGACGAGGTGTCTGCATGTATTTCCAAAAGCTGTCTCGAATTGAATAGGAAATTATGAAGATGGACAATTGAAGAGTTTTAAATGTATCTAAAATCGAATGGGAAAGTTAACGATTTCGATTGAATAACTCAATGGAATCGGGTGATTATAGTTGTAAAAAACTTTTCGTATATACGCTTGGAAAATGTCGATAGCAGCGCCAAAAGACGGCAAAAGTTGGCAACTTCGAGAATGCCACAGATTTTTAATGGCAAGATGTTTTTTAAAAAAGTTAGGTGTTATCTATTATATATGCTAGTTTTTAATGAACAGTAAGTATGTAACTAAAATTGCAAAAAGAAATGTTTGTCTAGACAACATTTCACCTATGTAGATGGCGTGACTGTTGTTTTATGCAACCATTCGCCTGCACTGTCAAAAAGTATTGTATTTTTAAAGCATTTTATTTTAATTCAGTGACAAGTACGTATGTTTGTATTTAAAAGTGCAAGTTTTATATTAAATTATATTTACTTTAAAATTAAACGATATTTACTTTAATTTTAAAATGAAACTTCAAAATGACATCGTGATACATAGCATTTATAGGTTAAAGTGCCACAGATTTAAAAATGAACTTTGAAGTCGATCTACTTAAAATTTATAGTACATATGCTTGAAATCTTGGTTTAAAATGCAACTATTTTTACAACAATTATTACAGTATAGCGCATATAATTGCTATTGGTACCTGATCACACTGATATTTGAAAAATCATAACTTTTGATTAAGCTACTATATTTTAATCTGTTACTTTTATATAAGCATATTAAGTGACCTTTAATAAATCGAAAGCGATACGATAACGTGAATAAAATACTGTTTAACAGTTTTTCGATTAAATGAAATCTGATTTTCTACGAACAATATATTCAGTTTAATCAAAAGAGTCGGATTTAAAAAATCAATATCGTAACTCTAGATGCACGTAGAAAATATGGAAACCTTCCATTTAAGCGTTTAAAATGATATAAACGGAAAACGCACCACGTACCTATTTATCCCAAAATAAAATATTATACACCTTTAAATTATGCGTTACGAATTAAAAAAAATGCAGCGTCGGCACAATCTCTACCCATAATTACACCCAAATGAGTCGGTACTTTGCCTCCTAAAGATTACCTCAATATTTCCACGACACTTTCCCATACTTCACAATAAATACCCATTCAACTCCAACAAATCATGCGAGAAATGCTGAAAATAATGCCGATTCGAGAAAGCATATCCTCATTCCCTATAATTACATCTAAATCTACTGCCCCGTTTTTCCCGGCTGCCTCCGACACCCGATAGTAAATCTGACTACACATCTTTCTCCCGCGCAATCTTTGCGTGAAAACTGCACACGCACTTAGACACGTGTAACGCAGTATAAATTATTCGGCGCGCCAAATATATTGCGACATTAGCAAAACATACGTCACTCTCAAATTACTCTCACTCTCCGTCCTGTAGCGCATTAAAACCCAACTCTCGTGTCATGTATCACTTTCACGCGTCGCTTGTACCGATCGCCGTTAACACGCAAAGTCTTTTTCCGCGGACATCACTTTGTTTTCACCGCAACCGGGGAAAAGTTTGCGCATTTTCGCAACACCGGTGATTTTTTCCGCGGTCGAGCCGGGAAAGCCTCGGCCCTAACAGCCAAACCTCTAAAACACGTAGATTCGACGTGGAACCTACGTGGAATCTACGTGCGAATGTTCCTCCACGTAGAATCCACGTGGATTCAATGTTCGATGTCTATACAGGGACTTTCGTCACGCAACGTCGAGCGATGTTAATATTTTAATTCCGCCGTTCGATTGGACGAGTTCGCAGGTTACAGTCGCAAAAATGTCATCAAGCATTAATCCAATTTGTGACTAATTGCGACGGAATGGTAATGGATTTCACTTGTCCCGGGCTCGTTGCTTGATCAATCTGCCCGCGAAATCCATTTCATTTTTACAAATTGTTTTCACGGCCGAGGCATGTCTCGTCGCCGGTTAGACGTCTCGAGTTAATACATTTAGCAGACCGAGTCGCGATATTAAATATGCCCGGCCGGGATTTCATTATGCGAATGGCGGTTCAGTTATTCGTTAATTAACTGTTAAGCCCCGCCGTTGGCTCGCCTCTTTGTTATTATCGTGTTGGCAACGCTGGCTCGGGCGAGAATTCATTTTCCACTTGGCGTCAGCGAGTCATAACGATCGCCCATGGAAGAAAGTGGTTCAATGTTTCAGACAATTGCCGGGGAATTTTCTGTACGATTTTGCAACGGTAGGTGGCGCTCGTAGGTATCCATATAGACATCGAACATTGAATCCATGTGGATTCTACGTGGAGGAACATTTGGACGCAGATTCGACGTAGATTCCACGTCGAATCTACGGTTTTTAGAGGTGTGTCTGTTAGGGTAGGACTTTTTTGTGGAAAGATTAAAAAATTATTCAATATGAAAAAGTGATGGAAAAGTGGTTTGAAACGAGAAATATTCTTGCGTTTTAATTCGATATTTTACGACATAAGTCAGTTTCTGGTTACTAATAACTTTTCTATCAGTTTGTAACAGAGAACAGCTTGTCTTCGTTATATTTGAATGAAAAAGGTGTACTTACATGAGCACAACTACTATGATTGAAAAGATGATACAAAAAAAATGTTGAATCTTTTAAAATTGTCATCAACTTTCCTAAATTATATAGTAAAATTAAGTTAGCGAAATTAGTATCAAATTAAAAATGATCAAATTAATAATGAAACCATGCTGAAAAGTGTAAATGAGTATACTGATTTTACGATAAATGTACGAAATTTGAATACCCAAATCCTCTGCCATTAAAGTCCAATTATCATGATTGTTCTTAAAATTATAACTCGGAATCGTGACACGAATACTTTACGACGATGATTCATGGACCATTCCTAATCTTCGAATCTCTTAGACCCCGATTTACATGATTCGATTATCGTAAACATCTTTAAATCTCGCTTCCTCCAGTTCATTAACATATCATGAATTTCCCTCAAAACAATCTTGTTTCACTAAAAGCACACTGACAGTGAACCATATTCGCCGCCAAAACGCCGGTTATATTTTTAAATCCTCGTCGGACCATTATTTCCCGGCTTGCAGATTTCTATGAACGAGTCCCACACGAAATACTCTTACTGCGTCCCGGTCCCAGTTAGCCGAGACATTCGCCGGCTTTTTGCGTTCTTTCATGCCCGTATAATTCAATACGTTGGTCCAACTATTTTCCACCGTTAATAAGCCGCGCTACACGGCGAATGCCAAACAAAGCGACCGACTGCGTTCGTTCGTTTCTGCGTATTATGATTTATTAGAGCCCGCGGCCTGCTCGCAGCGTTAATATTTTAATATCCATAGACGGTGGCGCGCGTGTATGCCGAAACCGCATTCACATGCTGTGGACAAAACACGGCTCCTCGCGAACCTTTTATCACATTGAATTAAAATACATGCGCAGGTAGAATAAATGGTTAGAGTAACTCGATTGGGGGGGGGGGTGCGGAATAATGGAGTCGGGCCATTGAGCAAGTGCAAAGTCGGTAATGGAGCGACGAACAAACGAATCGGAAAATGTGCTGTTTCTAGTTGCCACGAGGAAAATAATATTTCATTGTTATTAGTAAACTAATAGTTCAGGTAGGTAAACTGTGTCTGCCGTTTATTTGAGGTTCAAATGGTTGGAATAATGTGGTTCTACCACGTCCTAAGTTTAAAAAGTTCGTGATTCAAACAATTCAGAGTTGGGAAGTTTTTTTGGCTTTTTGAAAAAAAAACATTTTTGAACTTTTTGAGCATTGAACTCTTTGAGCATTGAACTCTTTGAGCATTGAACTCTTTGAGCATTGAACTCTTTGAGCATTGAACTCTTTGAGCATTGAACTCTTTGAGCATTGAACTCTTTGAGCATTGAACTCTTTGAGCATTGAACTCTTTGAGCATTGAA